>JAPYYD010000243.1:0-23833 GCA_028551405.1 Uromys caudimaculatus | reverse complement strand
TTTTTTTTTTGATTTTTTGAGACAGGGTTTCTCTGTGTAGCTGTTCTGGAACTCACTCTGTAGACAAGGCTGGTCTCAAACTCAGAAATCCACCTTCCTCTGCCTCCAAAGTGCTGGGATTAAAGTTGTGCACCACCACTGCCCTGCAGCCACAGTGATTTTTTACTATGTGGTCAGAAGTAATTTTTTTGTCTGCTCTGCTATCTCAGTGGGACCGAAGTTCACCCCAAGGATGAAAGACACTGATGCTGGCAGAGATCTCAGGATTCACCTGTCCTACTCAAAATTTTGTAGCATAAAACATAGTAATTGAATAGAGATTAAGAACCAGTATTCACAGGAAAATATAGCTCCTACACTAAATACTCTACAAAAGATGATTGATTGTCAGGAGTTTGGAATATTTTTTGCAGGTCTAAAATTTCCCAATTACCTTGGGCTATCATGGCAGACATTGTCTCCAGTTTTAATGACTACTGTATCAATTTCTTTGGAATGTTTAAAGAGAACTCTACTCTCCTCTTCCATAGGACAGATCATATATATACATGTCTCATATGGAAATCTGGCATAAAAAAACAACTAGACATATATTAAATTTAAGTTAAAATTTAAAATGACTCCTAAATTTTATATCAATTTTCTTTCAATGAATTCTTATAATAAAGAAATATTATTAAATGAATTAGCTGATAGTATAATTAAAGGACATGTGAAAAGAATAAAGAGAAATTGGAAATAATTAAACACACACACAAATCGAACAAACAAGCAATCAAAAATCCTAATGGGCCCATGTGATTATCTGAATAGGTTTGTTCACATAGACCCATGTGTCTGAATGCTTAGATCATATAGAGTGGCACTATTTGTAGGTGTAGCCTCGTGGAGTTTGTGAGTCTTTGATGGATGAAATATGTCACTGTGGAGGTAGGCTTTGAGGTCTCTGTAATAAGGTCAGTCTAGACAGAGTACAGGAGATAGTCTTCTCTGGCTGCCTTCAAATCAAAATGTAGCACTCTCATCTCCTTCTCATACACAACATCTGGCTGCATTGATCGAGAAGTTTTAGAGGGAAAGAGTTTTAATCTGTTGTGTAGATTTCAGATTTGTGATATTTTGGTGAACAGTGTGGTAGATTTTTGTCCTTGTCTGAAGGGTCTGCCTGATGCTAAAGTGAAGAGATTTAGATTAATTGCTTTGTCAAAGGAAACCTAAAACAATGCATTTTAGATTCTGTCTTGCAGTTCACACTTAGGAAGAACATTTAGAAAAAATGTAAAATATGTGGTTCAAATATTAAAGGGGCACCATGAAGCAGAATTGAGCTAAATACTGTTTAAGGATACTAAATAGAATTAACAGAGGGGGCATCTCAAGGCAAGATCTCACCCAGGGGGCCTCATTGTTTTGTGTTGACAGTTTTACAAGGTATGTTTATATCATGTTGCCATTATCATGATGTCGTTATTGCATTAATTTGGCCATAAAGGGATACTATTGTGTGGCAAATTGACAAGCTATGGATTGTCTACATGTTCTCGGCTGTCAGCTTGATTCTTATCCAAAATGATCTATAATCTAGAGTATAAAAATATCTGCTGGAAAAGAATCAAAGAAAGGTGCATGTGTGGTGGGACATGCTTTAATCCCAGAACATAGAGGCACGCAGATCTTTGAACTCAAGGCCAGCCTAGTACACACCAATTTCCAGGACAGCTAGGCTTAAATAGTGAAGGAAAACATTGAAAACAGAATGCTCGTGATGATGTAATAGAATGAGTGGGCCAAGTTCTAGCCATAATAAGCAACAGAACTTGGTTGACTTGGGTATATGACTCTGGATTTTTCTTCAAGAATTCAAGTGATGAAAAAGAGACCAGCATCACTGAAGTGAAATTTTCAAAGTGTTTTCTGAGAGCACAAAGCTCTTTTTCATAGATAGACCTCATGCTAGCAGCTGGACTTTGTAATGTATAAGAATCACAAAGGTATTACTGGTTTTAAAGAATTAAAGTGGTTATGGGGAGCAGATAAGACATGGCACTCTAAGAGTCCAGAAAAGGCCATTGCTGAAGGTACAGGCACAGTGTCAGTTGAAGGTCCAGGGCTGAAGGAGTCACGCAAAGAATTTGAGGCTTGGCACCATGAAGAGAGGCCATGAGAGGCTATTGGTAACGTAGAGCAGAATATCCCAGCATATTGGAGATGCCAGTATCATTGAATGTTTCCTAAAACAGCAGCAACAGTGGAGTGGAATCAGCCAGCTACTAGATTGTCACAAATGGTTTATCCGGAAAAGTAACCCAAGTCCTGTGGTGGAGCCCAGAATATCATTTGTGGATCCCAGATAATGAAACAAGAAGCTGTGACGTTTCAATTCCCTTAGTGTCCCCAATATCTTAGAAATGACAAAGTAATTGAATATTGACAGGCATAGAACCAGCCCATGAGAAAGAATTGTATTCCAGTCAACAAGGGTGAAAGAAGTTTATACATTAGATGTAGTTATGTGCTGAGTTTGGAGATTGCCGAGCTTTTTGTTGTTGTTGTTTTGTTTTGATCCAGTATTTCCTCAATATGACATTTAGGAAGGGTAATGTATACCCAGTGAAGTTGGAAATATATGATCTGGTTTTTGATTTTGATTTTATTGGGGTCAACACTTAAGTGATTGCAAGAGTCTCAAAAGAAATGTTGAACTATGAATTTTAAAAATTGTTGAGACTGTAATAGACTATGTGGACTTTTGAAGTTGGACAAAAGCATTTCGCATTTTGATATGGCTTCAAACCTGTGGTGGCCAGGATGTAGTATGTGGTGGTTTGAATAGGTTAGTTCCCCAGAGTCTCATGTTCAGAGTCCTTGGTCCATAGGGAGTGGCATTATTTGGAGGTGTGGCCTTGTTGGAGTAGGTGTGTCCTTGCCTGATGAAGTGTGACCCTGTTAAAGTGGACTTTGATGTTCCATGAATGAACTCAAGATACACCCAGTACAGAAGACATTGTCCTTTTGGCTGCATTTGGATCTAAATGTAGAACTCTTGGCTACTCAAGCACCATGCCTGCCTCCAAATTGCCACGCTTCTGGCCATGAAGATAATGGATTAAACACTGAAACTATTAGACAGCCACAGTTAAAAGTTAGCCTTTATAAGAGTTGCCTTGGTCATGATTTTTCTTTACAGTTATGGACAATCTAAGTCAACAGTCTTCACTTCAGCATTCAGGAAATGAGCCACACAGATCTCTGCATTTTAGGTCAATCTAAACAGCAAGTTCTAGAACAGTCAAGCTTAGGCAGTGAAAGAGTTGGAAATCTGGAAGTTGGCAATAATATAATTCAATAAGAGGGGTGATGTTCCAGTCCCAGTGTAGCAAGTAGTAGAACATGTCAGATTTGACAATGTAGCTGTGGCTTTGGAGTCAAGAATAGAAGGAACTAGTGAAACAATTGATGCTGGTTAAATAGAGTTAAGAAATAAACAGTGATTGAGCAGAGACCAGTGTCACTGAGGTGAAATCTTCTGGGGAATATTTTCTGAGATCACATAGAAGCTGTATTCTAGAGAGAGCCAAGATTGTACCATGTGTTTCATCTGGGCATGATAATGTGTAAGAATCACCCAGGTGGTAGAGGTTTTGAAGATATGATGGTGTCATTTAGTGTAGCTGAGGCTTGACACTGTGAGAGGCCATGGAAAGCCATAGATCAATTTGTGGCCTAAGTTGAAATTGTTTTTTCAGGACTGAAGTGGTCATGCAATATAGTTGAGACTTGGCACTCTGAAGATAGCCTATGAGAAGCCTAGTTGCAGCAGAAAACTTTGACTTTATGTGCCAACATTGTTGTATTTGTGGCTCACAAGAGTCACAAATTGAAAATCTCATAAGGAAATCTACAGATTCTTCCTAAAATACAGACAGATTCATATGAAAAGAATTTAAAGGACTGATTGTGTGAAGGAAAACAATAATCCTACTATACAGAATAGCCTAACAAATTTTAAGATGAGTGACAGAAGTGGACACTGCCCAGAGCTGACTAGGTCCTCTCATAACAACTTAGACACTCCAAAAGCTAAACTCATACATACAACCAATCACAGAGACTCTCCTACAAAATTATGGGTTTTATAAAATATAGAGCTAAAGTTATCTATGTATCTATGTATCTATGTATCTATGTATCTATCTATGTATCTATCTATGTATCTATTTATCTATCTATCTATCTATCTATCTATCTATCTATCTATCTATCTATCTATTTATCTATCTATCTATCTGCAATACTATTTTTCTATGTAGCTGCCTACATGTCTGTCTGTTTCTCTGTCTGTTATCTTAGTATGACTATGCCCTCTATCATCCTTCTATAATTTATCAGTAAATCATGTATTGAATATATATTTCTTTCTATCTAACTCTCTACCTCACTATCTTTCTATCATCTATCTCTCTTTCACATTATCTCTCAATCTCTCTATCTATCTTTCTGTCTGTCTATCTATGAATCTACCACTAAGCATTTAGCAACCTTCTATTTCCTATATATCTTCTAGTATCTATCTATTATTTTTCTTTTATTTATATAAACTCTCTCTCTCTCTTTCTCTCTCTCTCTCTCTCTCTCTCTCTCTCTTTCTCTCTCTCTCTCTCTCTCTCTCTCTCTCTCTCTCTCTCTCTCTCTCAGTCTTTCTCCTCTCACTCACCAATCAATAATTGGTTGTCACATTTTATTTAAGGTGGAGTCTTATCAAAGTTTTCCTACCAAAATTGACATATCACCCAATGACTACATCATAAAGATCTTGTTTAGATAACCAAATTGTTAAAATTTCAAGAGTTCATTCAAAAGTGGACCTTCCCAGTCATATGGAGTAGGTGCAACCTTAGGGCATGTGTCCTGGTCCTCTGTCTCCCATGACATTTCTGCTCTCTTTCTCTGGGTTTTCCTGAGCTTTAGTAGTAGACATAGTGGTTGTTCATTGACTTTAGAGCTAATTAGAACAATCTACATGTTTTCTCCATTGAATAGTTCAATAGCACCTTAGGATACTATGGCAAGTGGTCCTCAGAGACGAAGCTTCTGAGTTAATGCTAACTCAATACCTCAGAGTCCTGTATAAAAAAAGTACGTTCTGAAAGATTTTTACCTTCAAATTTAAAGAGATAACCAAGGAAAATATCAATTTCTCTAGAGGCTATATTGTTTAAGAATGTATAGGATACCCCTGAACAAAATGGCAGCATCTCAAGCATGGGACTGCAGTTTTTGATAGATACTCTATGACTATTTTGAGAAGAGATTTTCACTGTAACATATTATTTATGTAATTGGTAAACATCCAAATATCAAACTCAACATATCTTATCCAATCAAGACGTAGAGGAGAGGACACACCACATAACAAAGTAAAGGTTTGTCATTTTCCTTAAAAGCATTAGAATAGAAGAAAAACCATCAACACTTTAACAATGGACCTACTGTGAACTTTAGCAAAGGAAAGGGAAGGAAAGCATATGAATATTACCAAAGGGAAGAACCTACTGTGAGTTTTCACATTTAGTGTGATTTGTGTTGAGAAGAGATTGTGGTTATTTACTGTCAAAGACACTCAACAGTAGAATTTTACTATCAAAGCCTCATATCAGTTAACACACACCTTTATTGAATTCAATTTCTACATCTATCTCTTAAATGACTGTGATTTATTTCCTTAGTTCCTTAGTTATATTTGAATGGTTTGTTAAATTAATTAGTCTCCGTTGTTGAAGTTGCTTTGCCACTTTCAAATGAATGAATGAAGCTGACTGGTTACAGTGCATCATTCTAATGTTTTGTTGGATATGATTTGCAAGTACAGTATTTAAAATATTTTTCACCAACTCTAATCAATGAAATTGGGCTGTTGTTTCCTATTTGAGTGTTTCTGTATCTAGTTGGGTTTCAGAACACTACTTGTGTCATAGGCTGTGTTTGGAAGTGAACCTTCCTTTTTTTTATTTCGTGAGATATTTTGAAAAGGGTTGGGAAAAGATCTTCTTTAAAAATTGAAAATTGAATAGAACTCAGCAGGATTTCAGGTCCTGGGATTTACTTTGTATGGGCACTGGAAATTCAATCAGAATGCTTGCAATGGCTATGTTCAGAATATTTTTATTTTCCTGTCTTTATGTTTCATAAAACATATGCCTTGGGAAATATGAATTTCTCCCAGGTTCTCCTTCTTTAAAACATGAAACCTTTTAGATAATATTTTGTCTAGCCTCCTGCCTTCTGCTAGAGTATGTATGTATCAAGGTCATGATGCATTTGCTAGCAAGTTTCATTATTATTTAATCTCAGAAAGACATTCTTACACAGAGCACTGCACTCAATACAAAGCGGACAACATAGATTAGAGTGAATTCATTCATGATTTCTACATCATTCATTCAGATGTCAGGGTACTTACTATGGGTACATAGCTGATGACATCAAACAGAAGAAAATTGAGTAAGAACCTCCAGATCCCAATTCTGTCTCTTTGAAATAGTTTTCATAAGGTTTATTAGAAGTCAGAAGATATTCTACAAAAACATAAAAGAAAATTTATTTCTCCAATAAATAAAGACATTCAAATGAACATTGGGGAAGTACATAGCTTACAGAAAACAAAAACAGAACTGTAACAAAAAAAACACCAATGAGAAATCACAGATATTAAAATCTGGTCTATATGTTTAATAACGATAGGAACACATATCAAAAACTAGTGAATGAAATCAGAAAAAGTACCACACACATATATTACACTGGGTTTCCACATACATAGAGGTCATAAATAAAAATTCAAATAAAACTTGAAAATGAGAAAATTTAGCTAACGGGAATGTGTTGGTGAATAAGAATGGCCCTGATAAGTTCATATATTTGAATGCTTAGTCATCAGGGAATGGAATTGTTAAGACTAGAAATGTCACCCTTGGCATATAAGTATCTTTCTTAGAAGAAGTGTGTCGTGGCGGTAAGTTTTAGAATCATGCCGAACTAGGCTTTCTCTGCCTCTCTGTCACTGCCGGTCTCTCTCTGTCTCTCTTTCTCTGTTTGTCTCTGTGTCTCTGTCTCTGTGTCTCTGTCTCCCGTGCTGTGAATCAGAGTACAACTCTAAGCCTCTCAGATACTATTTCAGCTCCATGTATCCTGCAATGGTCCCCATCCCCTCCTTTTCCTCTTCCACTCAGTTCCCTCTCTCTCCTTCCACCCAGTGCCCTCTGCTTTTGTCTCCCTCCCTAGTGGGATTGAAACGTCCTTACTTGGGCCCTATGTCTTCTTAACATTTATGAGTTCCAAGGGTTGTGTCATGGGTATTCTGTGCTCTTTTGGCCAATATACACTTATTAGTGAGTAGATAGCAGGCATGTCCTTTTGGGTCTGAGATACCTCACTCAGAATGATTGTTTTTAGTTCTGTCCAATTGCATTCAAAACTCATGATGTTCATCTTTTTAATAGCTGAAATAATGAAATTTCATTCTACAAATCAAGCACATTTTCTGTATCCATTCATCTCTTTTGGGACATCTTGTTTTTTTCCAGCTTCTGGCTACCACAAATAAGGCCTCATCCTCTATGAACATAGTGGCTCATGTACCCTTTTGGCATGGTGTGTCATCTTTTGGCAATTATCTTGGAGTGGTATAGCTTGGTCTTCAAGTAGATCTATTCACTATTTTCTGCTTGCAATCCCACTAACTTCTTTCGTTTTTGTTTCTTCCCCCCCTGCCACCCTCCAAATCTGTGGATAGCTTGCCACATTTGAACCAAACATCATAGTAACGTACTTCAAAGGTCATCAACATCATTACAGTAGATAGAATACAACATCCATTGTAGAGTGCAGCCAGAAACAGACACATCATTATCATAAAAAGAGTTCTATTAATAATATATCTTTATATTCCATAATATGTACATCTCTGCGGTTTCTGAAGACCATTTGTGATTCTATCTCCAGTTTATCTGATTTGCTTGTCCCTAGCAATCTAATATCTACTTAACTTTGAAATCATCTAAGGATCATAAATGATCCTTACTGTAATAAATAACTAAAGTAGTATTTAACATGAAAAATAGGCATGATTCATTCATTACTACCTTGCATTTCTTATTTATTATAGATTTTAAAGAATCCCACTCTCCTCATATATATATTCAATATAGTACTCAAAGTGATAGCTAGAACAAAAGGACAACAAAAAGAGATCAAGGGGATATATATTGGCAAAGAAGAAATAAAGGTATCACTACTTGCAGATTATACGATAGTATACATAAGCGACCACAAAAATTCATCCAGAGAATTTCTCTAGCTGAGAAACAACTGCAGCAAAGTTGCTGGATAGGAAATAAACGCAAATGAATCAGTAACCTTCCTTTATACAAATGATAAGCAGGCTGAGAAAGAAATTAGGGAAACAACTCCCTTCACAATAGCCACAAATAATAAAAAATATCTTGAGGTAACTCTAACCAAACAAATGAAAGACCTATATGACAATAGCGTCAAGTCTCTGAAGAAAGAAATCAAAGAAAATCTAGGAAAACTGTGAGATCTCCCATGCTCATGGCTTGACAGAATTAATATAGTAAAAATGGCCATCAGGCAAAAGGCATTTAACAGATGCAATGCAATCCCCCTCAAAATACCAACACAATTCTTCAAAGACATGGTAGGAGCAATTCAAATTCATCTGGAAAGGCATAAAAAAATAAACAAACAAACAAACAACAACAACAACAACAGAATAGTAAAAACAATATTTAACAATAAAAGAAAGGCTGGGGAAATCATCATTCCTGATCTCAAGCTGTAAAACAGAGCAATAGTGATAAAAACTGCATGGTATTTGTTAAGAGAACACCAGGTTGATCAAACGAACAAAACTGAACACCAAGAAATGAAACCACACACTTATGCACATTTGATCTTTGACAAAGAAGCCAAAACTATACAACGGAAAAAAGAAAGCATCTTCAATAAATGAGGCTGGCCTGCGTGTCTGTATGTAGAAAAATGAAAATAGTCCAATATTTGTCACCTTGCACAAAGCTCATGTCCTCGTGGACCAAGGACATCAACATGAAACCGGATACACTGAATCTAACAGATGAAAAGGGGGCAAGAGCCTTGAGCTCAGTGGCACAGGGTTAAATTTCCTAAACAGAATTCCAATGGCTTATTCTCTAAGATGAAGAATAGATAAATGCTACCTCATGAAACTGGAGACCTTCGGTAAGGCAAAGGACATAGTCAATAAGACAAATCAGCAATTTACAGATTGGGAAAAAAAAACTTCATTAACTCCACATCTGATAGAGGGCTAATATCCAAAATATATAATGAACTCAAGAAGCTAACCACCAAAAAATCCAAACAACCCAATCAAAAAATAGGGTATACAACTAAACAAAGAATTCACAACAAAGAAATATTGAATGGCTGAGAATCATCTAAAGAAATGTTCAAAGTCCCTAGTGACCAGAGAAATGCAAATCAAAACAATCCTGAGATTCCACCTTACACCAATCAGAATGGCTAAGATAAAAACTGCAGGGGACACCAAACTTTGGGGAGAATATCAAGACAGAGGAACACACCTCCATTGCTGGTGGGAATGCAAACTGGTTCCTCAGAAATTTGTAAATAGATCTACCTGAAGACCCAACTATACCACTCTTGGGAATATACCCAATAGATGCCCCACCATGCCACATGTTCATAGTGGCCTTGTTTGTGATTGCCAAAAGCTAGAAACAACCCAGATGTCCCATCACAGAAGAATGGATACAAAAAACGTGGTTCATTTAAACAATGGAAAACTACTCAGCTGTTAAGAATGTGGACATACTGAGTTTTGTAGGCAAAAGAATGGAACTAGAAAATATCACCTTGAGTGAGGCAATTCATACCCAAAAGGACATGCATGATATGTACTCACTAATAAGTGGATATTAGCCAGAAACAAATTTACAGAATACCCAAGATACAATTAACAGAGCTAAAAAAGTTCATAAAGCTAAAGGGCCCAAGTAAGGATTCCTCAGTCCCACATGGGAGAGACAAAAAAGCAATCACAATGGAGGAGAGAGGGATCTGGGAGGGAAAGTTGAGGCAGGAGGAAAAGTGGAACCAGATCTGGTATTGCATCAGGAATAAGGACTGAAGCCCTGAGAGCCAACAGAAAAAAATGGAAACTGGCAACCTCGGGAGGTAAGAATTCAGGGTGACCCTCCAGAATGCACCAGAGTCCTGGGATATAAGAGCATCTCAGGACTCAAAAGGAGGGACCTTAGATGAAATACCTGAAAGTATGGTGAGGTAACTTTTAGAGCCCACTTAAAGCAGAAAGACAGGGCATAAAATGAGGGAGGGGCCTGCCATCCCACAGTCAAAACTCTGACCCATAATTGTTCCTCTCTGAAAGAACTGCCAGGATGGAAATGGAGAGGAACCTGAGGAAAAGAAGGTCCAGAGACAGGCCCAAATTGGGATCCAGGCCAAGGGGATATGCCAAGGCCTGACACTATTCCTGAGGCTTAGGAGCGCTACCAAAAAGGAACCTATCATGACTGCCCTTCAAAAGACCCAACAAACAGCTGAAAGAGTCAGATAAATATGTTTCAATCCAACCAGAAACTGCTGACTTCTGTTGTTAAAGCTGGAAGAAGCTGAGGAGGAGGTTGACCCTGCACGAGGATCAGTAGCCTCAGTTTAACTGGACTCCTGAGGTCTTTCAGACACTGGTCCACAAATGAGTCACCATACACCACCAGCTGGTATGAGGCCCCCAACACATATACAGCAGAGGAGTGCTCTGTCTGGGTTCAGGCAGAGGAGATGCCCTTAACCCTGAAGAGACTGGAAGTCCCAGGATGTTTAGAGGTCTGCTGGGGTGTGTGGTGTTAGTGGGGACATTGTCCTGGAGACTGGGGCAGAGAAGAGATATGGGAAGTAGAAAAGTAAGGTATGGACTGGGAGGGAAATAAAATCTGGACTGTAATATAAATAAATGAATGAATAAATAAATAAGGAAAATATAAAATAAATCTTTCCAAAGAACTAGCATGTAACATGAATTTTTAAAAAATTATATAAATACAATACATTAAAATGGAGTTTAAACATGTATACCTAATATGTTGAAACATAATAAAACCTTAAATATTTATCAATATAGAAAATCCATATCAAATAAAAATATTTGGTTTTTGGAACTCTTTGGCCTAAAAGTAGACTCAATAATCTAACCTTTAACATATCATTCTTATATCCTTGCTTTTCTTTTTCATCCTCAGTTTCTTCTAATTTTAGATAGCATAGAAAGAAGGGAAGATAAAGAAAAAGGAAGAGAGAAAAATATCCCAGAATATAACCTCCCTTCCCTAGTTGCCCCTTTGAACTATATCATTAACAATTCACCCACCAAAAAACCAAAATTCACCAATCACGCTTTTTGAGATTGGGACTTCCTTCTCTTGAAAGGGTACCTGCTGTCAGGAGTGAGTGTTGGAGTGTCTGTATGGGCATAGTTTTCTTTCGGGTGCCCAGAGAAAATTGTGATGTTGTCCAGTCTTAAGAAGTTTACTCTAACATTTATTGTCCAGTCTCTGTGTGGTTAGATGGTTCAGAGATGAAAAGAAATCCTGAATGGAACAGTCAGAGAGGCTGGACCACTGTGGTCAGCACCTTTGAAGCTGTACTGGATATAAACTTTAATGAAAACAGCTAATGTAGGATTCTTAGGGTGGGTGAATCAACATAAATATATCTCAGTATGTGAGCATTCTTTTAGTTTCACCTTATCAGGGAGTCTTTGACTTCATTGTTATCTGTAAGCATGTGCATAGACAATATATTTTTCTGTATTAGAATGTATATGGAATGTGTGGTATGCCAAATCAGCTAATGGTGCTTCTTTCCTCTCTGTTCAAGAATGTAAGGCATCTTTCTTCCTTATATAAATTATTTTGGACAATGGAAACACATATAATGTATAAAACTCTTTCTACTAAAGTTACTATCTTTTTTGTAATTATTTTTTATATGTTCTATTTATTTACATTAAAATGTTATCCCCTTTCCCACTTTCCCCTCTGCAAACCTCCTATCCCACCCCCTCCCCCTACTTCTATGATGGCGCACCACTACCCACCTATCAACTACCATATCATCACTCCATATCATTCCCCTATACTGGGCATCGAGCCTTCACAAGACCAAGGGCCTCACTGCCCATTGATGCCAGATAAGGCCATGCTCTTCTAAATATGCAGCTGGAGCTATGGGTCCCTCCATGAGTACAGTTTTTTGGGGGGTTCAGTCCCTGGCAGCTCTGGGGTTTCTGGTTGATGAAATTGTTGTTCTTCCTATAGTGTTGCAAACCCCTTCAGCTCCTTCACTCCTTTTGCTAACTCCTCCATGGGGGATCCTACACTCATTTCATTCCTTGGTTATGAGCATCCACCTCTGTATATGGCAGGCTCTCAGGAGACTGCTATATTAGGCTCCTGTCAGCACGCACTTCTTGGGATCAGCAATAGTATCTGTGATTGGTGCCTGAATATCTGATGGCTAATATAACTTTCTTATGCAGAATCTGTATTTTTAACTGAGTTTATTGCATCTCCATCAGTTGATATCACAATTTCTCAAGCCTTAAAGGATTTTTTTTTTCCACCTGGAATTAGATTTTTTGCCGTCATTGTAGGTTCCATATTGGATTATTTGAACATTCTTTATTTTGGGTGAGATATCACTTACCTTCTCTGGTTTTCAATCTAGCATTTGTTATGTTAGTATTCTCATCCTCTAAGGCTCTTGTATTCTAATCTCCCTTAAAGAAGATATATAAATTTATAATCATTACTTAATATCTAATTATTTTATGTTGATAGGGAAAGAAAAACTAGATGGGGTCCTAATACCTCCTTTTATAGTCTTTTCCATTTTTTTAATATGAAAAGTATTTTCTTTATAATTTCTCAAATCTCTTCTTTCTGTGGAGAATTCATTTTTCTTTCTCCTTTCCTGCTTTGGAGAATTTATATGCTTATATTTAAAATCTGTATTTGTATGACTGTATTTTTTCTATTTCTTTAGCATGCATATTCCTTTTAAAACACACTTATCTATTTTTGTCCTCCACAGAAATTTTATATTCATAAATTTATATCATTGCTTTCCAACCATAATGTCTTTTTTTGTATTTCATCTTTTTCTAAACTGTTTTCCATTCATGTGTGATTTATTCTTTTTAATTTATTTAATTTTCTCTTAAGGACTTTATTTTATTAAATTCAAACTATTTATATTTAACTTTGCTGTTTTATACCCACCCTTCCTCTTTTCTTTCCCATCTAAGCACAATTCCAATCATCCTACTTCATCAGAAGTTCACTTGAACTTTATTATTTCTGAGTCACTCTATGTCCCTTTGTGGTTCAACTCAAACATCTCATTATGATTAGCCCCAGCCCAGTCCATCAGTTCACAGTGGAGCAGCTGTGTTCTCAAAAGGTGAAGTGTTTACCGGCTGGGAAGATGATACCAGCAGGTGTACAAAACTGGGGGCTCTCTTTTTCCTCTTGTCAGAGTGGAACCTCATGTTAGAATTCACTGATTGGCAATGTGTATATTTGCCCCATGTAGAATATGATCCACCACTTTAGACCCTGGTGTTTTGCCCTGCATTTCCAGCCTGCTTGCTCTTAAAAGGACAAGTGTGCCCTCTGAGGTTATAGAATTATATCAGCTCTAATTGGAGCATATGCACAGGAGCACAGCCTTAAGCCAGGTGAAGTCAGATCAGAAACGGAGTTTTACCTCGAGGGGTTGGGGGCATCCAACCCACCGAAGCACCTGTGCCAAGACTTGACAAATATTTGAGACAGGGTCTCTTGCCAACTAAATGCAAGTGTGTTCTGAGCTTTTGATGTGATTACAAGCCCGATATTCACCCATCTCTATCCAGTGCTAGGATTGATGATACAGAAATTATAATTCCTACTATTTTTAATAGACAACAGGTTTTTTTATTTATTTTATTTTCTCTATGTACCATAATTATGTCACTGTTTTCTTTATCACTCTCGGTCCTCCCATATGTCTCCTCTTGCGTTTTTTCAATTAATTGATGTCAAAGTCATATGCATATGTTATATATATATGTATATATATGCATGTGTATATGCCTTTGACATATGTATACATATACATGTATACATATGTATATATATTCCCAAGCACAGTTTGTGAAACAATTCTACCATGAAGTTTAGAATAACAATATTTCAAAATTTGTTGTAACATGCATATATATATATATATATATATACTTTATTGATTTATTCCTTTACTACCATATGAAGTAGATACACAATGATTTGAAATAAACCCATGTCAGACATGTACCTATGAGAATCTCAAGTGTGTACTATATTCTCTGTGTCCTTGTAGAAGCTAATTTGGGACAAGCAACAAGCTGCTTTAGAACTCATGGACTGTGGCCTACCCAGCAGCACAACTACCATAGGTGCTTTCAGTCTCCACATCCTTCTTAATCTAAGTGTTGTGTGAAAATTCAGAGGGGGTTACCCACCTCTCACTGGGCAGTATTATTACCACTCACAATAATAAAGCTTGACTTTTTAAAGAATTATGGTTGGAACTGATTAATGATTCATTCACCACTCTTGAAATGAATTTAGAGATGTAGATTGTCAGAAATGACCAATATTTTTAGGAAGAATTTGGAGAAGTAGCTTGTTAATTAAGAAAGATTGTTTTTGTCCATGGCTCACCTGATTAAATCTTAGATATTAATTTGACGTTCAGAAAGGTACTCTCTTAAGTGTTGAGCTAGTGAATTTTTTCTTGTGGTCAGTGAACAAGAACAATGGCAGAACTACCCATCCTGTCTAGAACGATTCACCATTTAGAGCTGGGCAGGTGATCCAAGGGGATGATTAATTTCTTGGATCTGTTCTTGCCCACAGTTTCCAGATATGATTTAATACAAACACTGGTAATCACTGGATGTACCCACTGGGGATTTAAAATAGAAATGAATGATAGATTTTTAAATAAAGATTAGAATTGTGATTCTTTGAAGAATCATATGAGATTACTTTTTATGATTATAAAATAATTTATCATCTCTTTATTAACCACACATTTCAACTTTTCAGTAAAAAGAAAAGAGAAAATTACATGGTTTTCTTATACTTTCTTAGTCTATTACAAGTAGCTTAGTTATGAATGTGTGTGGATTCTTGGGAATGATTTGTTTTCTCCTTTATGTGTAATAGGTAAGTTGTTTTTCAAGTAAAGGTACTGGGGAACATACATTTTAAAAATAATCACTCATTTAAAGAAAAATAGGATGTAATTGCATTGTAATGTTCATGCTATTTGAGAGATTTTGCTGGGATATATAAGCAATGGAAGGAAAACTAAATTGTTTTTGAGCTTTTTATGTTTCATTCATTGATTGTGTGATAGTGCTTGTGTGTGTGTTTACATATGTGTGTGTTTTTGTGTGTGTGTAAGTGTGAGATCCTTTTGCCTATTTTACTTCTTTTTTGTCTTCTCTCCAGTCCCCAAAGAGTTTCAGTAGACAATTGTATGTCAGAGGAATTGCTGGCCCCAAGACTTTCTCCCTCAGAGATAAACTGCTGAGTAATAAATTGCCAGATCTATGCCCTCTCCTCAAGTTACCCAAACCTGTCAAGCCTTCCCTTCACCATCTCACTTTAAGTTATTTTTGACATTTTTCAGAAATAAACCATACAACATCACACATGTAATGAAAAGAACTGATATCCTTAGTAGTTTAATATACTTGTAGCTCCTAAATTTTGAAATGCGTAAACTATTTCAATTTATGATAGGGTGATGAATATGACTTTGATATTGGCTCCTGATAAATTCCAGTGCATAAAGTGCATAAATAAATAAATAAACAAAATGCAAAAATTAATCTTTCCAATGAACTAGAATATAACATGTATTTTTAAAAAATTGCATAGATACAATACATTAAAATGGAGTTTAAACATGTATGCCGAATATGTTGAAACATAATAAATCCTTAAATATTTATCAAAATAAAAACCCAACTCATATCAAAGTATTTGGTTTTTGGACCTCTTTGGCCTAAAAGTAGACTCAATCATCTAATTTTAACATATCATTCTTATATCCTGGCTTTTCTTTTTTGTCCTCAGTTTCTTCCAATTTTAGATAGCATAGAAAGAAGGGAAGATAAAGAAAAAGGAAGAGAGAAAAATATCCCAGAATATAACCTCCCTTACCTACTTGCTGCTCTGAACTATACCATTAACAATTCACCCACCAAAAAACCAAAATCCACCAATCACGCTTTTTGAGAATGGAGCATCATTCTCTTGAAATTCGTACCTGCTCTCAGGAGTGAGGGTGGATGTGTGGGTATGGGCATAGTTTTTTTTCAGGTGCCCAGAGAAAATTGTGATGTTGGCCAGTCTTAAGAAATTCACTCTAACCTTTGTTGTCCAGTTTCTATGTGATTAGATGGTTCAGAGATTAAAAGAAATCCTGAATGGAAGAGTCAGAAAGGCTGTACCACTGTGGTCAGCACCTTTGAAGCTGTACTGGATGCAAACTTTGATGAAAACAGCTGATGCGGGAGTCTTAGGTTGGGTGAGTCAAAATAAATATATCTAAGCATCTCCGCATTCCTTTAGTTTCCCCAAGAATGAACCTTGTCAGGGAGTCTTTAACCTCATTTTTATCTGTAACCATGTTCATAGATAATATATTTTCCTGTATTAGAATGTATATGGAATGTGTGGTATGCCAAATCAGCTAATGGTGCTTCTTTTCTCTCTGTTCAAGCATGTAAATCATCTTTCTTCTTTATATACATTATTTTGGACTATGGAAACACTTATAATGTATATAAATCTTCTAAGGTTACTTTCCTTTTTGTACTCATTTATTTTTGAATATTTTATTTATATACATTAAAATGTTATCCCCTTTCCCACTTTCCCCTCTGCAAACCCCCTATCCCACCCCCTCCCCCTTCTTCTATGATTGGGCCCCACTACCCACCTACCCACTACCACATCACCACTCCATGGCATTCCCTACACTGGGCCTCGAGCCTTCACAGGACCAAGGGCCTCTCCTCTCATTGATGCCAGATAAGGCCATGCTTTCTATACATGCTGCTGGAGCTATGGGTCCCTCCATGAGTACACTTTTTTTAGGGGTTCAGTCCCTGGCAGCTCTGGGGTTTCTGGTTGATGAAATTGTTGTTCTTCCTATAGTGTTGCAAACCCCTTCAGCTCCTTCATTCCATTCGCTAACTCCTCCTTGGGGGATCCTACGCTCATTTCATTCATTGGTTATGAGCATCCACCTCTGTATATGGCAGGCTCTCAGGAGACTGCTATATTAGGCTCCTGTCAGCACGCACTTCTTGGGATCAGCAATAGTATCTGTGATTGGTGTCTGAATAACCGATGGCTAATATAACTTTCTTATGCAGAATCTGTATTTTTAACTCAGTTTATTGCATCTCCAGGGGTTGACATCAACATTTCTCAAGTCTTTTAGGATTTTTTTTTCCACCCAGAATTAGATTTTTTGCTGTCATTGTAGGTTCCATATTGGATTATTTGAACATTCTTTATTTTGGGTGAAAGATATCACTAATATTTCTTCTTTGGTTTTCAATCTAGCATTTGATATTTTAGTCTTCTCAAGCTCTAAGTCTCTTGTATTCTAATATCCCTTAAAGAGGATATATAAATTTATAATCATTACAGAATGTATAATTATTTGATTTTGATAATGAAAGAAAAACTAGATGGGGTCTTAATGCCTTCTTTTGCAGACTTTTCCATTTTTTTTTAAATATGGAAAGTATTTTCTTATAATCTCTGCAGCTCTCATTTGTCTGTGGACAATTCATTTTTTTTCTCTCTTCCCTCTTTGGAGACTTTATATGGTTATATTTAAAATTTGTATGTGTATGATTGTGTTTTTTTTCTCTTTCTTTAGAATCCATATTCCTTTTTAAACACACTTATCTATTTTTGTCCTCCTCAGAAATTTTATATTCATATATTTATATCATTGCTTTCTCACCATAATTTTTTTGTGTATTTCATTTTTTCTAAACTGTTTTCGATCCATGTGTGATTTATTCTTTTTAATTTATTTAATTTTCTCTTAAGGACTTTATTTTATTA
Source organism: Uromys caudimaculatus (assembly GCA_028551405.1). Lineage (NCBI taxonomy): Eukaryota > Metazoa > Chordata > Mammalia > Rodentia > Muridae > Uromys > Uromys caudimaculatus. Next base: position 5,549 of record JAPYYD010000243.1, on the reverse strand, counting down.
AATTCAAAGTACTCATTTCTATCTTTGCTGTTTTATACCCACTCTCCCTCTTTTCTTTCCCATCTAAGCACAATTCTAATCATCCTACTTCATCAGAAGTTCACTTGAACTTTATTATTTCTGAATCACTCTGTGTCCCTTTGTGGTTCAACTCAAACATCTCACTATGATTAGCCCCAGCCCAGTCCATCAGTTCACAGTGGAGCAGCTGCGTTCTCAAAAAGTGAAGTGTTTACTGGCTAGGAAGATGGTACCAGCAGGTGTACAAAACTGGGGGCTCTCTTTTTCCTCTTGTCAGAGTGGAACCTCATGTTAGAATTCTCTGATTGGCATTGTGTATATTTGCTCCATGTAGACTCTGATTCATCATTTTAGACCATGTTGTTGTGCACTGCATTTGCAGCCTGCTTGGTCTTAAAAGAATAAGTGTGCACTCTGATGTAATGGAGTTATATCAACTGTAATTGGATCATATGCACAGGAGCACAGCCTTAACCCAGGTGAAGTCAGATCAGAAATGTAGTTTTAGTTTGAGAGGTTAGAGGCACCCAACCCACAGAAGCACCTGTGCCAAGACTTGACATATATTTGAGACAGGGTCTCTTGCCACCTGAATGCAAGTGTGCTCTGAGCTATTGACGGGATTACAAGCGCGATATCCACCCTTCTCTATCCACTGCTAGGATTAACGACACAAAAATTTTACTTCCTGTTATTTTTTAATAGCCAACTGTTTTTTTTAATTTATTTTATTTTCTGTATATACTATAATGATGTCACTGTTTTTCTTTCTCCCTCTCAATCCTCCCATATGTCCTGTTAAGCTAGCAAATTTTTTTGTGGTCAGTGAACAAGAACAATGGCAGAACTACCTGTCCTGTCTAGAACGACTCACCATTTAGAACTGGGCAGGTGATCAAGGGGATGATTAATTTCTTGGATCTGTTCTTGCCCACAGTTTCCAGATAGGATTTAATACAAACACTGGTGATCACTTGATGTACCCACTGGGGATTTAAAGTAGAATTGAATGATAGATTTTCATATAAAGATAAGATTTATGATTCTTTTAAGAATCATATGAGATTACTTTTTAAGAATAATTATAAAAGAAATTATCATCTCTTTATTAACCACAAATTGCAACTTGTCAGGAAAAAGAAAATCGCTGAGAAAATTACATGGCTTTCTTATACTTTCTTAGTCTATTACAAGTAGCTTTGTTATGAATGTATGTGGATTCTTGGGAATGATTTGTTTTCTCCTTCATGTGTAATATATAAGTTGTTTTTCAAGTAAAGGTATTGGGAACATACTTTTTAAAAATAAACACTCATTAAAAGAAAAATAGAATGTAATTGCATAGTCATGTTTATGCTACCTTAGGGATTTTGCTGGGATATACAAGTAGTGGAAGGAAAAATAAATTTTTTGGAGCTTTTTATGCTTCATTCACTGACTGTGTGATTATGCTTGTGTGTGTGTGTGTGTGCATGTGTGTGTTTGTGTATGTTATTTGAGACAATTTGGCCTGTTTTACTTCTTTTTTGTCTTTTCTCCAATCCCCAAAGTGTTTCAGTAGACAATTGTAAATCACAGTAATTGCTGGCCGCACTGAATCAAGACTTTCTCCCTCAGAGATAATCTGCTGAGTAATAAATTGCCAGCTCTGTGCCCTCACCTCAGGTTACCCTAACCTGACAAGGCTGCCTTCACCATCTCACTTTAAGCTATTTTTGAAAATTTTCAGAAATAAACCATACAACAACACAAACGTAATTGAAAGAACTGATATCCTTAGTAGTTTAATATACTTGTAGCTCCTAACTTTTGAAAAGCATAGAATATTCCTATTTATGATAGTGTGTTGAATATGACATTGATATTGGCTCCTGATAAACACCCCTGCCTTATATGCATTCGATACTTATTGAAAATGTTCTTTTAAATTTATATCAGTGCAATTAATCATATATAAAGTCAGTAATTCCTGTGTGACAATTGTGAAAACTTTGTGTTTACAATCTTCAATCAACCTAAAGATATAATTCCAGTGAATTGAGAATAGTGTGTAATAGAACTTTTATCTTCCTGAGATCAAGGCTCCTGTTTAGGGCGTGCATCTGTGAGGTAAGACAAAGAGATAGAGACATTTTAATATATTGTTACATTTCTTTCACATTTTCATATAAGTATTTTATATTGCTGAGATGCAAGAATCATCATTTGCTCTAATTTTATGTCACTTTTACAGGAATCAATGTACCTGTTTCATAGACATTTTCAATATTTTTAGTAAGTATTTCTAGGTACTGATTCAGCTTTAAATATTCCTCCCATATTTCCTCAGTAATATTTGTTCCAGTTGCTGCATTTCATTGAACAAAGGGCAAAAGAGACAGCCACTAAAATCAGCCAAATAGTTTAAGTTCATCAAGTCTTCTCGTCAGTTGGTAAATCCTGTTAATTCACCCTACTCTCCCTACCAGAAAGGAGATGCCAGTAAGAGCAACCTTCTGAAGTCAGGTCACACATTCTTACTGAGGATATAATAACTATCCTTTCCATCATATCTAAAATAATGACTTAAAATCAGGAATATTAATATTAGCATTAAATTACACGAAATAGTAAATCTCTGGGATGAAATCTACCAATTAGAAATTAAGAGAACATACAATGAGTCAACAAAATGAAGAACTGGTTCTTTGAGAAAATCAACAAAGTAGATAAACGCTCAGCTGAACTGACTAAAAGGCACAGAGACAGTATTTAAATTAAACTCAGAAAGGAAAAGGGAAATATAACAAGAGAAACTGATAAAAATTTAAACTCTGTCAGATTTACTAAACCTGTACTCTACAAAACTGTAAAATCTAGATGAAATGATTTTCCATATGCATATTATGTATCTATATTAAATCAAAATCAGGTAAACTATATAAAGAGTCGTATAATGCCTAACCAAATAGGAGCAGTCATTGTAAACTTCAACCAAAAAAGCCCAAGATGAGCTGGTTTTAGTGCAGAATTCTACCTGACTTTCAAAGAAGAGCTAATACCAATACTCTTCAAAGTATTTCACAAAATAGCAATTTAATGAATACTACCTGCTTCATGCCTTAAAGTCACAGTAACTCTGATGTAAACCACACAAATACAAAAAAGGAACTTCAGACCAATGTTGCTTATGTATATACTCAATAAAATATTCAAAAACACTCAACAAAAATTGTGCAAACTAAATCAAAGAACACATCAAAAGCATCATCACAACCAAGTAGGTTTCATCCCAGGACTGCAGTGATGGCTCAATGCATGGAAATCCTTCAATGCACTCCATTATATGAAAAAACTCAAATGTCACATGACATCTCATTAGATGCCAAAAAAGCCCTCTACAAAATACAGCACCCTTTCATATTTAATGTCTTGGAGAAATGTGGAATTCATGGCACATACCTAATTATAATAACAGCAATATATAGCAAATCAGCAGCCAAGATCAAATTAAATGCAAAGAAATTTGAAGCAATCACACTAAAATCACAGATAAGACAATGCTGTCCACTCTCCCTCTACCTATTCAATATTGAACTTGATGTTTAGCTTGTAGTTTTTCATAATATTCTCTACCTACAACTTCATATAATATATCAGGCCTAAATAATTATAAGGGCTATCGTTGTGTTTTCCTTATTTTACATAAAATACTCTCTATGTTATCCATCCATTAGCATGTTTTATGGGATTAGCATTAATGGCTCTTGTAGAATTGAGGGTTGATTAATCGCCATATTTATTCACAGCTTAAATCCTGAATGAATGTTGAATTTTATTAAAAGAGGAACGATTGACAGGAAAATTGAAAAACAATATTGTAATATGAACAATATAAATAATCTTAGAAGCTTAAAGTTATAAAAATATCTACCTATAAATATATATTTGTATATATAAATATATATATATATATATATGTAATGACACATAAGAATAGACTATAAGATTATAGTTTGGCTCAAACCAGTTTATTATATTATATATTATATGAAAATATAAGTTACATTACATTATACATATATTAATCATCATAAAACAGTTAAAAATAAAGGAATTTCTAAGTTTTCATTGAGATACATTCATATATATCAGATGATTTCAACAGGTTTTATATAAACATACATAAACCCAGGCCTTCTCTAGAAACATTATTATATTAGTTATCATAAAGACAAAAAAAAAATACATGTTGGAATACGAAATCATTGTGAGCCATTAAATAAAGGTCATGTGATCCATCACAGTGTTCATTCTTGACATCAAGAGGTGCTTCTATGAATCTTGGAAGGTAGCTCGGGAAATATACTGCTTCAGTCATGAAATGGTAATAACTCTGGTTTAGCATCCTACCAGGCATTTCTATATAGCTGCCAGAAATATTCAAATTTCTGCCAGAATTATAATAAATGGTGTACATTACTGCTGCAAAGAATGAGGTAAACATTGCTCTCTTCTAAGACAACAATATGCACTCTCTGTATTGCCTTATTCCTATGTGCTTAAAGTTCTATGTTAAATTTTTTTTTAAAATAAATTCTCTCTCACATCCTGGATCATCATGAATCTCATGACAAGATATATTCAAAGAACTGGGTTAGACAGATTTTGTGCCCCGAAAAGATAAGGGATTGTGTAGGCTTCTCTTGAACCCCTGTCAGATTTAGGGATCAACTGGGATTTATTTGTAGAATTTTAAGTGTGATTATTTTGATGTTTTGTCACTGGTGATCTCAGCATTGTGTTGCACAATTCTTATTTGGTTCTAGATTCTGTCTTGTTCCTGGAATATTTTGAAATGCATTATTTTATTTCAAATGATTAATTAGTTAAATAATTAATTTTACATTTATGGATGTCTGCTCTGATACATAAGCACGCATACCATGTGTATGTTCTGAGCCCTTAGAGGACAGAATAGCATGATAAAAATCCTAGAACCTGATGTCTATGTGGTTATTCATTTTTATTTTTGTTCTGGGAATGAAAATCAGGTCCAAATGTCGTAGTGAGCGCTGGCTTTTTGGACATCAAACTGGGGGGATCTGATTCCTGTTTTAATACGGGATACTTAATTTTGGATGATGTGCTGAAAATGCAAACAAACAATAAACAAACAAAACCAAAAAACAAATAAATAAAGTAAATTGTGATAACAATCTGTGGTGATTTAAATAGGAATGGCCTCCATAGACCTATATATTTGCAAGATAAGGCACTAGGAAGAGGCACTACTTTCGAAATATTAGGAAGTATGACCTTATTAAAGTAGGTGTGTCCTTGTGGGAGGAAATGTGTTACTTTGGGTGGACTTTGGGATTTCAAAACCCAAATCAGGCCCAGCAGCTCTCTCTTCCTGTCATTTTTGTATTTGAATGTAGAACACAGAGCTAACAGTTTAACAACCTGTCTGCTTGTGTGCTACCATGTTACCTATCATGAAGATCATGGATGAAAGCTCTAAAGTAATAAGCAAGCTTGTTTACTTC
>JAPYYD010000242.1:0-23915 GCA_028551405.1 Uromys caudimaculatus | reverse complement strand
GGGATAGGGAGCTAAACAGAGAATTCTAAACAGAGAAATCTCAAATAGCTTAGAAGCACTTAAAGAAATATTCAACACATTTAGTCATCAGAGAAAGGCAAGTCAAAATGACCCTGAAGTTCCACCTCACACCCATCAGAATGGTAAGATCATAAACTCATGTGACAGCACATGCTAGTGAGTATTTGGAAAAAGAATATTCATTCATTGCTGGAGGAATTGCAAACTGTCACACTCACTCTGGAAATCAATCTGGTGTTTCCTCAGAAAATTGGAAATAGTTTCACCCTAAGATCCAGGTGTACTATTGCTCCTGAGCATATACCTCAAAGATACTTCACTATACCACAAGGATGTGTGCTCTACTATGTTCATAGCAGCATTATTTGTAGTAGCCAGAAGCTAGAAGCAAATCAGATGTCTCTAGAGTAATGAATGGATACAGAAAATATGGTTCATTTACACAACAGTTTACTATTCAGCTATTAAATAAAGGACATCATGAATTTTGCAGGCAAATGGATGGAACTAGAAAATATTATCCTGAGTGAGGTAACCCATACCAAAAAGGACATGGATGATAGATACTCACTGATAAGTGGATATTAGCCAAAAAATACAGAATATTCATTACACACTTCACAGGCTGTTAAAAAGCCTAGCAAAAAGAAAGACCCTAATGAGAATGCTTCTATCCCACTTAGAAGGGGGAACAAAATAGTCATAGGAGACAATGGAAGGCACCTGGTTGGGATCAGGGAACCAGAAAATGTGTCAATGCAATCCCCATCAAAATTCCAACTCAGTTCTTCATAGAGTTAGAAAGAGCAATTTTGAGATTCATTTGGAATAATCAAAAATCCAGGATAGCTAAAACTATTCTTAAGTAATAGAACTTCTGGGGGAATCGCTCTGACCTCAAGCTATACTACAGAGCAACTGTGATAAAAACTACATGGTATTGGTACAGAGACAGGCAGGTAGATCAATGGAATAGAAATGAAGACAAAGAAATGAACACACACACCTATCATCACTTGATCTTTGACAAAGAATCTAAAACCATCCAGTGGGAAAAGACAGCATTTCCAACAAATGATGCTGGGTCAACTGGAGGTCTGCATGTAGAAGAATGAAAATTGATCCATTCTTATCTCCTTGTACAAAGCTCAAGTTCAAGTGGATCAAGGACCTCCACATAAAACCAGATACACTGAATCTAGTAGAAGAGAAAGTGGGGAAGAGCCTCGAACACATGGGCACAGGGAAAAATTTCCTGAATTCTCTAAGATCTACAATTGACAAATGGAACCTCATAAAATTGCAAAGCTTCTGTAAGGAAAAGGACACTACCAATAGGACAGTACAGCAACCAACAGACTGGGAAAAGATCTTTACCAATTCTACATCCAATAGAGGGCTAATATCCAATACATACAAGGACTCAAGAAGTGAGACTCCAGAGAACCAAATTAACCTTTTTCTCATAAAATATATTTTGATCATATTTTCCCTTTTCCAAAGGTAGAGTGTTCTCATGGATAGAACACGGGGAGTGAATGCTAAAAATGAGGATAGTTCGAGGGATCGTATGGAAATTAAAATATAAATTCTTTAAAGATATACTTATAGGAAAGAAAACTAAACAGATTCAGCAATAAATGGAGCAGTCAATGATTTAAATAAATAGCACTTGTTACCACATGAAGCTCCCATTTCAGGAAATAGGTTACATCTAATTTAGTTTTCGGCTATAAAGGGCCTCATAAGAACCACAGACCCCACAGGATTTTGCAAAAGCTATTGATTACTCAGCACAAATTGACAGCAAGAACTCATTGATGAAGACAACACCTCCACTATTTACTGAAGATGGAGTAGCAGAGATTGTGCTTTCACAGAGCCTTCATTCCTATGGACCAGACTACTAGGCATGAGGACCTTGGATGACACAATACCTTGGCATCAATCCAAGTATGAACTTCTCCAGGATGCCATTTCATTTTCTAGAAACATAATGGCCACCAGATGAATGAAAAAGGAGACATTAAAGTTCAAGTCTATACTGTCAATACATTAACAGACTTGCTTTCAGGCATGGTTTACAAAAATCTCTTTTGTGATTATAAATTTGTATTTATGAATAAACTACCAAAAGCACTTTTAAAGGAAAAATCATTTTCACAGACAATGTGGTCATGCTCAAGCAAGCAAGCAAATCACACTGGGGTCTGTGTGAAATGTTATCTCTAATGGGGTCCTGAAGCTTCAGTCTGGCTAGTTAGAAATCAACCTCACATTAAAATAGCGGTTAGTAGGGAGAATAAAAAACTCATCATATAACATAGCAGCATTAAAATGCTGTCACAGGGAATGACTTTATCAAATGCCATCTTCTGTTTTCTTTAAATATGCAGCTCGTTTGGTCTTATTTAACCTGTTAGTTGGAAAGACAATGCAATACAGCTACATTTAGCGCAGCTGCCTTGTCTTTGCAATATGTTTTACTATTTTCCTTGAAATCAATAACCACTACCTAACCTTCCTGTTCTGTTGTAGACATAAGGAAGAAATTAATTTGATAGAATGGAGATAATTTTGAGTAATAATTCTTACAACTAATTTTTGAACTAACACTTGTATGTATGGGGTCACATAATACACCATGATGTGGGTCACTATCCTTATCCATTTTTAGGCCATCTTTCTATAAGATTAGAATAATTAATTCATTGTATAAAATAGTTACAAACTGCAGAGCCTTTGCAGTGTTGCCTTCATGAGGGGTATTATTATGAATGACTGACCAGCATTACTAGCCATCATCTCCTAGACTATCTCTTCTAACACTATGTACACTGCTATTGTATTTCCGCATTCCATTCTATTGTAGTCATCCCATGGACATGCTTACCCTTGATTACACCCTCTAGTCTTATTCATAGGTCTATGTATTTTGTAGTTTAGGGAAATTACTCAGTCGAATATGTATTTATTATTAAATATTAAAAAATCACTGCCTGAAATCCTACTGCTATTCATAGCCTTGTGAATGGCCTATAGGGGATTTGGTCTCATTGCAGGAGGTATAGTCTTGTTAGAGGAAGTGTGGTTCTGTGGAGATGAGGTTTTGAGGTCTCATATATGGTCATGACTGATCAGCCTCCTCCTAGCTGCCTGCTGAAGACTTTGTCCTCCTGACTACCAACAGATGAAGAACTCTTGGGTTCTGCATAACCATGTCTTCCCATAGTGTGTCATGCTTTCTGTCATGATGATAATGGAGTGAACTCTGAAACTATAAACCAGATCTAAATAATTGGTTTCTTTTACAGGTGTTGCCATCATCATATTGTGCCTTCACAGCAATGAAACCCTAACTAAGACAAAAGATGGTGACTGGTTCTAAGCTTTTTTTTTGTTTGTTTGTTTTTAACTTAAGACATTTTTATATTTGGATGAAGAAGTATTGTATACATTTTGAGGTAAATCATGATGTTTTGGGTCAGGTGTAAGTTGGTTATCAATTTTAGTTAATTAGCATATTACATTAAATTATATACTTTTCATATGATGAAAACATTCAAATCTTTTCTTCCAAAATTTTTTTATATACCCAATTACAATGATTGTATTTCTATTGCCATTCTAGAGAACACTATGGCATACTCCTATTTCTAACATTGTACTCATCGATCAATCTTTCTTTTTCTCTTTTTTCCCAGACTCTGGTTGTCAACATCTATTCTCAGCTTTTATAAATAGCTCATTTGGTTTATCTTATAGCAAATATATTCATAGTCTACAAATAACATAAAGCACTGTCATCGCTATGACTTTAAATTATTTTGATTTTGAAGTTATTGTCATTAAGTTACTAAATTCTGCAGGAGGCACAAGGTCAACTTATGTTTAACGTTATTTGGGAGGGTTCCTCTTCATATGGTTATTCAGTAAACACCAGACACACTTAGATTTATTTATTTCATTTAACTTATAGTTTTAGGTCTTATAAGTAATTTAAGAATCGTGTAAACGTTTTATAATTGTGTAAAATGTTTTTTTTACAATCAGACCTATGAAAAAGGATTTATTCAGAAATAATGATTTCTACTTCTGTTCTCATTTTATCTTCTCATTCTTGAAATTCTAAACAAGAAAAAGGCAGAAAATATACACATGCACTATTCATTTCATTATATGGTAGATTAAAATAGAATATTAGATATTCTTTCAAATACCATATTTAATAGAAATATATAGAATGATTCCCCACAATTTGTAAAGATTTTCATTGTACATCAATTTAGGGATATACGAAACTCTCAAGTGATCTCCTGCAGATGGATATTTTTGTTTCCAAAGTCTTGGTATTGTATACAGTGTTACTATGAACAGTCTTGTACAAATATTTTTTGCATTTTTCCTTCTTTTTTGATACTTTATATTTTATGTTTCCCCCTTTCCAGGTCTCCCCTTTGGACCCCCCTCTCACCTCTCCCTCCCTTGCCTCTATGAGGTTATTCCCCCCCCACACCCACCCACTCTCATCTTCCCTCCTTGGCATTCCTCTATACTGGGACATCTAACACTCTCAGGCCCAAGGCCTCTCCTCCCCTTGATGGCTAACAAGGCCCTCCTCTGCCTCATATGTGGCCGTTACCATGGGTCCCTCCATGTGTATTCTTTTGTTGGTGATCCAGCCTCTGGGAGCATTGGAGATCAGGCCAGTTGACAACTTTGCTCCCTCCATGGGGTTGCAAACTTTCTCAGTTCCTTCAGTTCCTTCTCCAACTCCTCCATCTGGGACTCCATGCTCAGTCCTATGCTTGGCTGTAAGCATCTGCATCTGTATTTGTTGACCTGGTATATGAAACTTTCTACATTATGGGGGAAAATAAGGAAAATGATTTCTGTTGTTTTATGGCTCTTAGCACCTCTGAAAAATTGATGAATGACAGTAATTAGTTCCATGATAAAACTGAGTAACTCCAGCTGAGATCAGACTATCTAAAACTTTGTAAGTGTGCCCTTGAAGAGAATCTTCTTTCCAGCTGTCACAGAGCTCAAGTTGTAAATGTCAAACAGAAGCTCTAATTATAAATTGGTTGAATTACTGTGAAATATCAAGTCTCAGCATCAGAGAGAGTCAGCATTTAAAGTAAAGGCATTAATTGGCAAAGAATGTGATCCTATAACTTAAGATGAGAATGTACAGGAGGGCCATATTGAAACTAAGAAATGTGGACTAGAACCCTCAGATTCTCAAGGGTTTATCTCACCAGAGTAATACCCTTAGCCTGACCCATTGGAATATGGCCTATTTCACCTGAAAAAAATCCTTCATTGTCCTCTAAATCAGCAGTGGTTTTCTCAGAAGGAAATGCTAGGCAATACAATACTGATGTTCCTGAAGTCCCACTAATAGTTTCCTCTCTACCTATAACCAGACTCAAGGGAAAGCATCCCCTTAGAGTGGAAGTAGAAAGAGTAATCTACAAGGAAGTACACAACACTATTAAGAGGCTTAATGATTTTGCTAATTCATTCAAATAGAAGTCTGGGGAATATGTGTGGGAATGGATATTAAGAGTGTAGACTAGTGGTGGAAGGCTGAGTTTATTGATATGGGCTCTCTGAGTAAAGAATATACGTTTAATATATAACCTTGCACAGTTAAAAAAAGTAGGTGTCATAAGTATGCTTGAATGTTGGGCTAAAGTATTTATCAAAAGATCTCCCACTGAAAAGAAGTTGAACATGCCTGATAACATTATTAGTGTTAATGAAAGAATTGTAAGGCTCAGGGAAATTGCAATGACAGAGTTGGTCAGCTGTGTTAAACCTCCACAATGGGACAACACAGAAGACATACGCTTTATGAATCCTATAATAAACAAAATGGCCAGAGGAACACCCAAACATTTGAAGTATTTGTTGTCACCATTTACCTGTGCCAGACATTCAGATTGGAGATGCTGCTGCTGCACAATGGGATGAATTAAATGCAATAGGTTTAATTGGACCCCAAGGTAGCAGCAGCCAGGTAGCAGCATTGAAACTCCAGAGGCTTGATGATTATACTTATTATAATAGGAAGCATAGACAAACATTGTTCATAATGACCTAACCCATAATGGTGAGCCAAAAGCAGGTGATTTTTATAAGAGCATGGCTTGCACAGACCTTTGGTACTAGCTAATCACTCATAATCTTTCCAAACATGAAATAGATAAGAAGCATACTACATTTCTGTTTGATCTGTGTAACCAGAAAAATTCCCAAATGAAAGAAAAACTATAGTGGATCATGGCAGGAGGAAATCTCAGCCAGTAAATCAATTTCCAGATGTGACCCAGTTGCATACCCAGAACCCCAATGAATGAAGTGATGGCCCATAGTAATGATCTTGAAAAGACAGTGAATTTTTTCTGTTAGCATTTATCCAGTTCTTTCCCAGTAGGACCTTTGGCCTTATATAGGGTAACTGTATACTGGGAAGAAGGAAATAATTAGACTTTCTGGGATCTATTGGAAACTGATTCTAAATTGATGCTGATTCCAGGAGATCCCAAGAAACATTGTGGCCCTTCAGTTAAAAGAAGGACCAATGGAGTTCAGCTGATTAATTACATTTTGGCTGATGTCCAACTTACAGTAGGCCTTGTAGGTCCCCAAATCCATCACATTGTTATTTCTCTAGCTCCAGAATGTATTATTGAGACAGATATACTGAGAAGTTGGCAGAATTCTCATATTGGTCCTCTTACCTATGGAATAATAGCTTTTATGGTTAGAAAGCTTAAATGGAGGTGTTTGAAGGTGCTTCTGCCAAAAAAAATTTCATGAATCAAAAACATTATTGCATCCCTGGAGGAACTGCAGAAATTAGCGCCATCATCAAGGATTTGAAAGATGCAGGGGTAATGGTTTCCACCACATCTCCCTTAACTCTCCTATATTCTATCATTTCAGAAAACAGATGGATTGTGGAGTCTGACAGTTGACTATCAAACCTAAATCACATAGTAATTCCAATTGCATCTGCTGTGTCAGACCCACTGTCCCTACTTGAGCAAATTAACAAAGCCCCTGGTACATGTTATGCAACTATTGACCTTTCAGCTCTCAAGACCAGCAGTATACCTTACAGTTTGTCTCAAGGACATATTAACTCTCCAGTCCTGTGTCATAACTTAGTTTGAAGAGATCTTGAACATATGTCTCATCTACACAACATCACATAGTCTCTCTAGATTGATGACATTATGCTGATTGGACCAAGTGACCAGGAAGTAGCAGCCAGTTTGAACTCAATGGTAACACATATGTGTATCAGAGGATAGAAAATAAATCCAAGCAAAATTCAAAGTTCTTTTACCTCAGTGAAATTGCTATTCATCCAGAGGTATGAGGTATGCAGAGATAGCACTTCTAAGGTGAAGGATAAGTTATTGCACCGGGATTCTCCCATCACAATGAAAGTAGCACAACTTTTACTTGGTCTATTTAGATAGAGACACCACACTCCTCACATGGTGTGTTATTCAGTCCCAATTACCTATTGACTCAGAAAGCTTCTAGTTTTGTGTCGGGCCTGGAACAGAAGAAGGCTCTTCAAAACATTTGTGCCTGGGTTGAAAGTTTCTGAGTGTGTTGCTGTTCTTATCTCTTCACTAAGAGTCCTGCCTGCCTACAGGTGATGGCCACTTAAGGCACCATACCTCCCACTGCTAGGAGTCTCAGCTAGTGTCACCCCCATAGAATCCCTAGGGTCTCCTCCATCCAGGTCTCTGGCCATCCTAGAGATGCCTCCCTACCGACTGCAGATTTCTGTTCTCTCTCCCTTGGCTGTCCCTACACCTGATGCCACTGTCCCATTTCTCTCCCTGTCAGGGATTTATAACCCTATATTCATATACTAAGGTGGGGTGGAGAATTGACACCAACAGCTTATGACCTCTAGCCATTTAATTTTCTTTTGCTATTCTGAGACCAAAAGACAGTAGCTTCTGGCAATTACCTTTCTCTTACTATTGTGGAGCTAGAGCTAATGGCTTCTGACAGTTGACTCCTGCTGAAAAAATCAGGGAATTATTAAAGTTAGTTACTTAGACTGTTTACTCTTTAACTCCGGGTCCTCTCGCCAGTCACGCAAAATGTTTGGAGTTCAATAACTCTTCATTAGTCAGAGAAAAAGGAAAAGAAAGAAATAAAGAAATTTAGAAATTTAGGCACACACTGGCATACCACACTGAATGAATCAGGTAAAGGATAAATACCACTTTATTTTTGTTCTTAGTTTTTATACCTTTCTTTAAAAAATAGCCTCATAGCAATTTTCAGGTAGAACCATTACTGCAGGATTGTTTATTAGATGATTTTCTTCCTTCTTCCCTCCCTCCCTCCCTCCCTCCCTCCCTCTCTCTCTCTCTCTCTCTCTCTCTCTTTCTTTCTTTCTTTCTTTCTTTCTTTTTTGTAATCTGGGACACTGGTTTTAATTTTTAAAATTGTTTTATTTATTTACATAACAAATTTTGCCCCCAATCCTGGTTATCCCTCCAAGAGTTGTTCACTCCATACCCTGCCTCTACAGGATTAGGCAAATATACTGCCACTGAGGCCAGACAAGGCAGTCCTCTGCTACATATATGCCAGGGGCCATGAACCAGCCAGTATTTGCTCTTTCATTGGTAGCTTAGTTTCTGCGAGCTCCCAGAGGTCTGGGTTAGTTGATACTGTTTATCTTACTATGAGGTCGCCATCCCCTTTGGCTCTGTCAATCTTTTTCCTAACTCTTCTACAGGGGTCTCTGATCTGAGTCTAATGGTTGACTGGGAATATCTACATCTGTCTCAGTCAGCTACTGGTATAACCTCTCAGAGGACAATCATAATAATCTATTTTCTGCAAGTGCAACAAAGGATCAGTAAGATCTCTATGATCTTTACAACATTGAATTTAGTTACATTCCCTTGTCTTTCAATTGGTTTAGGATATCTAGGGCTTGCTGTATTGGGGTAGCTGTGCTTTGGAGGTGTCATAATGCCCTGTATGGCTCTGGAGTCTGATGAAGGTGAAAGAGAGGTAGCAGGAGAGTTGAGGTGCCCCTGGGATAGCAGAGTGCAGAGGGAGCTTGGGATGGCCCAGATGGCTCAGAGAGCAGGGAAGATGGGAGGGGGAAGGGAAGATTACATGTATGTTTCAGGAGTCTTAGGGTTGATGAAGGTAGGAAGAGAGGAGGCGGGGGAGAGGTGATAGACATCCCCCTGGGATAAAAGATTGTTCAGAGTCTCAACATGTAGAAGCAAATAATGGATTCATCTGCAAAACCCTCCCACACCAAAGACTAATTGAATATTGAAGAAAATGAAGGGAAAAATCTTGAAATCCAGAGGATGAGGAGGTTCCTGTGACAATGTGTTCTATGAACAACAGAAAGAATACTAAAAAGTGTCACCAACATGACCCCCAAAATTTGAGCTAAAGAATGATGATACCAGCAAACCTGCCAAACTGGATGTTTAAAAGATTAAAGGGACTCAAGGCTTCACAATAACTGGAACTTGTTAAAGCTAGAAATGGAAGAGGTGGTCATCCCCAGGGAAGGGAACAAAGATTAGTTGTCAAGTACTAAATAATAAGTCATGTCTGTGTGTATGTGTGTGTGTGTTTGTAAATATACACACCCTAAAACAGTTAATGAAGTAAGATTCCATGTATATTTAGAATTTCAGGGATGGGTAAAGGGAGTGTTTCGAGGCAGGAAGCACAATGGGAAGACATAATTAAACTAGAATCTCAACACGAAAATAACTATTTCAAAAAACAGTTAAAAGACACACAATTCATTAATAGAAAATTCACAATGTACTGGAAGAATTGATGTCAGAAATGGTGCATGTGTGTGTATGTGTGAATGATGTGTGTGTGTGTGTGTGTATGTGTGTGTGTGTATGTCTGTGTTTGTGTAATGTTAAACTCAAAGAAAGCTTTTAACTTGCATTTTGATAAAATAAATAATGATAACTTTTAGCAAGAGTGATTTATGTGTCCTCAGACTTCAATGACCTTATAGTAATAAAGGATGTAGGTTAAGCATTATTTTCCCAACAATTTTTACATTATTGCCCAATTCTGACTGATATTTGGTGTTTACCCATATAGTTCAAGTTTCTTATAATATAGGCAAAATCTGAACCCTATTTTCCTTCTCATATATAGTGTCCTTCTTAAGATGGCATCTAATACATCTAATATACTCAAAGTATATGGTAATGCTGAGCCAAAATTCAGTACATCTGTGAGATTCAGCAACAATGTGCAATGTTATCACTATGGTCTGTGCTGTATATATATATATATATTGACTCAAATTTCCTTTTCAAATTAATTTCTTAGAGTGCAGTAATATTCCATGATATTCCTAATCCCCAGAGGCAACATAACACTTTGCTGATGTTTTAGATTATGTTGCTGCAACAAAAACACCATGGCTAAAAGCAATATATAAGAAAATGGTTTATTTATTTATGGTACTCAAATCACAGTTCACTGAGAGAAGGCAAGGCAAGAACCTGGATGCAGGAATTAATTAAGTATTCAAGAAATGTCTCTTACTGCTTTATTCTCTATAGTGTCTACAGTTTCTCTCTCTCTCTCTCTCTCTCTCTCTCTCTCTCTCTCTCTCTCTCTCTCCCTTTCTCCCTCTGTGTTTTATGTATTTACATTCCAAGTGTTTCCCCACTTCCTGGTTACCCTTCCAAGAGTTCTCCCACCCCCTCTCCCATTTGCCTCTAAGAGGCTGCTTCCCAACACCCCAAACCTACAACATCAAAACTCATACCCTTCTTCTCTGGTGCATAAAGTCTCTACAGGAGTAGGCACATCCTCTCCCACTGTGGTCAGGCAAAGCAGTTTTTGCTACATATGTGCCTAGAAGCTGAAAACAATCCCAATGTCCCTGAAACAAAGAATGGATACAGAAAATGTCATTCATTTATATCAGCCATTTACATTCAGCTCTTAAAAGCAAGAACATCATGAATTTTGCAGGCACATGAATGAAACTAGAAGATATCAACCTGAGTGAGGTAACCCAGACCCAAAAGGACATGCATGGTATGTACTCACTGAAAAGTGGATATAAGCCCAAAATACAGAATACCCATGATACAATCCACCGACCTTAAGAAGTTTAACAAGAAGGAAAGCCCAAGAGGAGATGCTCCAATCTAACATTGAAGGAGGAACAGTTATGGGAGGCAGAGGGAGAAAGTGACCTTGGTGGAAGATGGGAGTGGGAGGAGGAAAAGCGGTCAAGATAGGATTCAGAAGGCAGGACAGAAGCCCAGAGGGCCTGGAGAATGAATGGAAATATGCAGCTGCAGGGTGTGAGGGGTGAGGCGAACCTCTAGAAAGTCCCAGAGATCTGTGATGTGAGAGGCTACCAGGACTCAGTAGGGATGACCTAAGCTCAAATTCCAAACAGTGGGGAGGTGGATTCTGAAGGGATAACCTACAGTATATAGACAGTGCTCCCACTGGAGGGGTAGATCATCAAACTACCTTCAAATTTTTTGACCTAGAATTGTTCCAGTCTAAAAGAAATGTAGGAACAAAATGGAGCAGAGATTGAAGGAAAGCCCATCCAATGAACAGACCAATTTGGATCCACCACATGGGTGTTCACCAAACCCTGAAAGTTTTACTGATGTCATGTTGTGCTTGCAGACACGAGCCTAGCATACCTGTGGTCTGGGAAGCTCTAAAAGTAGCTTTCTGAGACAGATGCTGATACTTATACCCAACCACTGGACTGAGTTGGGGGACCTCTATGAAAGAGAGGAAAGATTGAAGGAGCTGAAGGGGATGGCAACCCCATAGAAGACCAACAGTATCAACTACCTCAGACTCCTGGAAGCTCTCAGAGACTAAGTCACCACCAAAAAGTCTACGTGGGCTGAGAATGGAAATTGGTGCAACCACTCTGGTAGTTACCTAGTAAATTGGGAATAGTTCTACCGGAAGACCCAGCTATACCACCCCTGGGCATATATCCAAAAGATGTTCCACCACATCACAAGGATATGTGCAATACTATGTTCTTACATCCTCATCCATAATAGCTAGAAGCTGGTAACAACTCAGATGTCCAATACAGTCCTCTTTATTATATCATTCAAAACCACCTACCTGAGTCTGTCACTGGTCATAGGAATCTGAGGAGTTTCACATTAATCATTTCTTAGGAACATGACTTATAGAAATGCCTATAGTCCAAGGTGACTGATGTCATTCCTCAGTTGAGATTCTCTATTTTCAATGTTTCTGTGTTATGTAAAACTGTTAAAAATCAAGTAGTAGAGCTTATATGGGAATTATTAGTAATTTCACTAACACTAGACAAAACTCACAAAAAGAAAATGACATAAATTGACGCAATCTACATCATAATTTAATGATTGGTGTTATCTTGAACATTATTGTCCATTTTGTGTATTAATACTGTATATTACTTAAAAAGTTTTATATGATTTTTAAAGTACTTTTTATATACAAAGCAAAATGTCTTATTAAATACCATTTAAAAATTGAAACTATTAAAATTTTAACACTGTGATATATCTCTGGACTTTTGAAAAGGAATTTAATCTGATTTTATCAAAATAACAACACTGCAGGACAAATATGAACCTTAGCACCCCTGTCCTGGAGGCCAAGATATAGAAGACATCCATGAACATCAGGATCTTCTCTTTGTTGCTGAGAAAGGTAGGGAGGAAGGTTATACCAACACTATAGAATACTGGCTTGCTGAATGTTGGGGTCTTTGCCCTTGAGTCTGTAAGGCAGATTCCTGATTGAGAAAGTCAATTGAAATACAAGGAGCCCAGTATCCCAGGACAAATGGAATGTAATAACTGAGCTTTTGTTGCATTAAAAAATGATGATCTGCCCATGTTCAGAGTGTGTATCTGTGCCAATAAAGGTAGAAGTTACAGTCCAAATTCCACAGAGAACAAGTGTGGGCAGGACACAAATAGGAATAACAAAGTTAGGTGCCCCTTTTATCAGCAGCTCTCTCATCTTGATTCCTGGATATTGAACTTGAAGGCTAGGACCCCAGTAATTGCCTTGACCACCACAGTTCAAATAGTCACTGTGAACATAATGGCAAATATTGTTTGCTGCAGGATGCATATGGCAATGCTGGGATACCCAATGTAGAGCAAGGAGCAGAAGAAACAGAATGGGAAAGAGATGAGCTGGATGTAGCTGAGAATGAGGATAATAACTTTTACAATGGCAGTGTCTTTGCTCTTCCCAAAAGCTCTACAACAAGAGCTGTGTGGGCCAAGAAGTGCAGGTACATGCAGTCAAGATGCATCCCAAGCAGGTCTTCATAAGTAAGAAAGGATACATATCTTTACAGGTAGTGGGAATGTTTTATATTGGTATACTTAGCATCTGGACATATCGGTTAGAGAACATTAGCAACAATCCTTCAAATTTTCACCATTATATATTTAATTAATTAGTATCTGTGTTAATTAGAGTATATCTTTTTTGGAACCAACCTTTATTTCATTAATTCTTTGTACTGTTTTCTCTGTTTCTATTTTACTGATTTCAGCCCTCAGTTTATTATTTTTTTGTTTTTTTTGATACTTTATTTCCATTTCAAATGTTTCCTCCTTTCCAGATCTCCCCTTTGGAACCCCCTATCCCATCCCCCCTCCCCCTGCTTCTATGAGGGTATTCTCCCACCCACCCACACACCCACTCTCACCTTCCGTCCTTGGCATATACTGAGGGATCTAACACCCTCAGACCCAAAGGCCTCTCCTCCCCCTGATTGCAATCAAAGCCCTTCTTTGCCACATACGTGGCCAGCACCGTGGGTCCCTCCATATGTATTCTTTGGTTGGTGATCCAGTCTCTGAGAGCACTGGGAGGTCAGCCAGTTGACACTGTTGCTCCCTACATGGGGCTGCAAACTCCCTCATCTTCTTCAGTGCCTTCCCCAACTCCTCCATCTGGAACCTCAATTCAATGATAATTTGGTTAAGGAAGAAATAAAGAAAGAAATTAAACACTTCCTAAAATTTTATGAAAATGAAAGCACAACATACCCAAATTTATGGGACACAATGAAAGCAGTGTTCAGAGGAAAACTCATTGCTTTGAGTGCCTCCAAAAAGAAACTGGAGAGAGTATACACTAGCAGCTTAACAGCACACCTGAAAGCTCTAGAACAAAAAGAAGCTAATGCACCCAAGAGGAGTAGAAGGCAAGAAATAATCAAACTCTGGGCTGAAATCAATCAAGCAGAAACAAAAACAACTACACAAAGAATCAACAAAACCAGGAGTTGGTTCTTTGAGAAAATCAACAAAATAGATAGATAAACCCTTAGCCAGACTAACCAGAGGGCACAGAGACAGAATCCAAGTTAACAAAATTAGAAATGAAAAGGGAGACATAAAAACAGATTCTGAGGAAATTCAAAAAATCATCAGATCTTATTACAAAAGCCTATACTCAACAAAATTGGAAAATCTGGAATAAATGGACAAATTTCTCGACAGGAATCAAATACCAAAGTTAAGTCAGGATCAGATAAACCATCTAAACAGTCCCATAATGCCTAAAGAAATAGAGGCAGTCATTAAAAGTCTCCCAACCAAAAAAAGCCCAGGACCAGATGGGTTCACTGCAGAATTCTATCAGACTTTCATAGAAGACCTAATACCAATATGGTTCAATCTATTCCACAAAAGAGAAACAGAAGGAACACTACCCAATTCCTTGTATGAGGCCACAGTTACACTGATACCAAAACCTTGCAAAGACCCAACAAAGAAAGAAAACTTCAGACCAATTTCCCTTATGAATATCGATGCAAAAATACTCAATAAAATTCTCGCAAACCAAATCCAAGAACACAGCAAAATGATCACTCATCATGATCAAGTAGGCTTCATCCCAGGGATGGAGGGATGGTTCAATACCCGGAAATCCATCAATGTAATCCACTACATAAACAAACTCAAAGAAATAAAACCACATGGTCATTTCATTAGATGGTGAAAAAGCATTTGACAAAATTCAACATCCCTTCATGATAAAAGTCTTGGAAAGATCAGGAATTCAAGGCCCATACCTAAACATAATAAAAGCAATAAACAGCAAACCAGTAGCCAACATCAAACTAAATGGGGAGAAACTCGAAGAAATCCCACTAAAATCAGGGACTAGACAAGGCTACCCTCTCTCTCCCTATCTACTCAATATGGTAATTGAAGTTCAAGCTAGAGGAATTAGACAACAAAAGGAGGTCAAAGGGATACAAATTGGAAAGGAAGAAATCAAAATATCACTCTTTGCAGATGATATGATTGTATACTTAAGTGACCCGAAAAACTCCACCAGAGAACTCCTGCAGCTGATAAACAACTTCAGGAAAGTGGCCAGATATAAAATTAACTCAAACAAATCAGTAGCCTTCCTATACTCTAAGGATAAACAGTCTGAGAAAGAAATTAGGGAATTGACACCCTTTACAATTGTCACAAACAATATAAAGTATCTTGATGTGACTCTAACCAAGCACATGAAAGATCTGTATGACAAGAACTTCAAGTTTCTGAAGAAAAAATTGAAAAAAGACCTCAGAAGGTGGAAAGATATGAAATGCTCATGGACTGGGAGGATTAATATAGTAAAAATGGCCATCCTGCCAAAAGCAATCTATGCATTCAATGCAATCCCCATCAAAATTCCTGCTCAATTCTTCATAGACTTAGGAAGAGCAATTCTCAAATTCATTTGGAACAACAAAAAACCCAGGATAGCAAAAGCTATTCTCAACAACAAAAGAACTTCTGGGGGAATCAGCATCCCTGACCTCAAGCTGTACTACAGAGCAGTAGTGATAAAATCTGCATGGTATTGGTACAGTGACAGGCAGGTAGATCAATGGAATAGAATTGAAGATCCAGAAATGAACCCACATATTTATGGTCACTTGATTTTTGGCAAAGGAGCTAAAACCACCCAGTGGAAAAAAGACAGCATTTTCAACAAATGGTGCTGGTTCAAGTGGTAGTCTACATGTAGAAGAATGAGAATTGATCCATTCCTATCTCCCTGTACATAGCTCAAGTCCAAGTCGATCAAGGACCTCCACATAAAACCAAATACACTGAATCTAATAGAAGAGAAAGTGGGGAAAAGTCTCGATCCCTCGGGTGCACGGGAAAAGTTCCTGAACAAAACACCAATGGCTTATGCTCTAAGATCAAGAATTGACAAATGGGACCTCATGAAATTGCAAAGCTCCTGTAAGGCTAAGGACACTGTCAATAGTGGGAATACCGGAGTGGGTGGGTATGTGGGTGGGAGGTGGAATACCATCATAGAAGCGGGGAGGGGGAGGGGATAGTGGGTTTTCTTTTTTTTCTTTCTTTCTTTCTTTTTTTTTTTCTTTTGGTTTTTTGAGACAGGGTCTCTGTGTAGCCTTGGCTGTCCTGGAACTCCCTCTGTAGACCAGGCTGGCCTCGAATTCAGAAATCCTCCTGCCTCTGCCTCCCAAATGTTGGGATTAAAGGCATGTGCCACCACTGCGCGGCCATAGTAGGTTTTTAAAGAGGAGACAGAGAAAGGGGGAAACATTGGAAATGTAAATAAAGTATCAAAAAATAAAAATAAAAAATAAAAAGGAAGAAAACTCATAGCTCTGAATTCCTCCAAAAAGAAACTGGAGAGAGCATATATTAGCAGCTTAACAGCATACCTGAAAGGTCTAGATCCAAAAGAACTTAATACTCCCAAGAGGAGTAGAAGGCAGGAAATAATCAAATTAAGGGCTGAAATCAACCAAGTGGAAACTAAAAGAACTATACAAAGAATCAACAAAATGAGGATCTTGTTCTTTGAGAAAATCAACAAGATAGAATTATAGTGTGGTTACCTTGTACTTTATTGCTATTACCCACTTATAAGTGAATATACCATGAATGTCCTTTTGGATCTGAGTTACCTCACTCAGGATGACATTTTTAGTTCCAACAATTTGCTAACAAAATTCATGATGTCCTTGTTTTTAATAGCTGAGTAATATTCCATTGTGTAAAGGAACCACATTTTCTTTCTTTGTCCACTCTGTACTTGAGAGACATCTGGCTTGTTTGTAAATTTTGGCTATGATAAATAATGCTGCTATTAACAGTTGTGCAAGTATCTTTATGTGATTTTGGAACATCTTTTGGGTATATGCTCAGGAGGGATATAGGTGGGTCTTGAGGTAACCAATCTTTGAGAAGCTACAGATTACTTCCAGAGTGGTTGTACCAGTTTTCACTATGAATGGCGTATGCTCAGAGATCAACAATCGACAAATGTGGCCTCATAAAATTGAAAAGCTTCTGTAAGGAAAAGGACACTGTCAATAGGACAAAACAGCAACCAACAGATTGGAAAAAAGATCTTTACCAATCCTAAATCTGACAGAGAGCTAATATCCAATATATACAAAGAACTCAAGAAGTTAGACTCCAGAGAACCAAATAATTGTATTAAAAAGTGTTGCACAGTGCTAAACAAAGAATTCTCAACTAAAAATTATTGTTGGAGCATCTTTTGGGGTTTTGACCAGGAGTGATATAGCTGGATCCTGAGGTAGTACTATGTCCACTTTTCTGAGGAACTGCCAGACTGATTTCCAGAGTGGTTGTACCAGCTTGCAATACCACCAACAATGGAGGAATGTCCTTTTCTCCACACCCTCACCAGCATCTGCTGCCACCTGAGTTATTGTTCTTAGCCATTCTGACTGGTGTGAGGTAGAATCTCAGGGTGTTTTCATTTGCATTTCCCTGATGACTAAGGATTTTGAACATTTCTTTAGGTGCTTCTCAGCCATTCAATATTCTTCACATTAATGTGTGATGGCAAAATGTGCTAGACAAAATGATTACAAGATAACAATTAACATGTTGTGTTATTGTGTGTGTGTGTCTGTGTGTGTGTGTGTACACACAAGTATGTGTGTGAATGTTTGTCAAAAATACTTTTTAAAAACTGAAGCCATGTATGTGAGAATGAAGGGGAAGTCTGAATGTCTTGAAATTGTGAAAATAAAGAATACTTCTGAGTCTTTTAGGTACACATAATATATACATATAAATAAACAAAAACTTAATAAAATGTGCCATCTTAAACATTTGAGTTTTGTAAATAATTTAAATGAGTAACTATTAATGTATCAATTCTCGAGAAATTATTCGTTAGAAAAATATTCTAGTCTAGTCATCATGTTAGACTTTTATGATAAAACTCTTGGCTCCTATTTTAAACGAACTCATTTGGTGAAATGTTTTCACAAAACTTAATGATATTCATAAAAATGTATTGTCTCCTATTAAATGTTATCTTTGTACATGATATTTATCCATGTAAAAGATTCATTAGGGAGTTTTGCAGTGTATAAATCTTTCTCCTGAGAGAATAATCTCTAACAGATGTACAGTTGTTTCTCTCAATCCATGCAAAAGATCACATTGATACATCTAAGCATAATGAAGAGTATGAAACTGTACCTGCTGGCAATCAAAAAATAATCCTTTGAGTTCTGCCATTTGCTGAGACTCTACTTGTTGAAGAATGAGTTCATGGTAGGTGTGGGCCACCACATACACAGCATTATACAAATTGTAACCTTCTTCACTCAGGACCATGTCAAATTTGTGCTTTGCTGTCCATTCCAAAGTGTTGTTGAATGTAAAATGTTCCATTTCGCAAATGCTTTTCTTAAAGATTGAACAATTAAAATAATTCTACAGCAGTATAGTCTGAGAAATATCTATGGAGTAATTGGAAGTGTTCATTGTTTGCATAAAATTCCTAAATTTAACAACCCTGCCATTGTGTTGTACAAACATGACAGTTCCGTGGAAGAAATCAAGGCTGAAATCTTTTATATTTATGATGACATCCCATTGTGAGGTTGTGATCCAGATTCTCTGAGCACCTAAATATACCCATCTTCTAAAATTGACTTCTAGGGTAGAGTTCATCTCACCATAAATGATAACAACTTTTGCTGAAGATGTTATAATTTATCATACATCCTAGCCCTTGTCATGAATATCTGCATGGTTTCTGGGATCACATTCACAAAAACTAAACAAATCCTGTGACTTTGCATTTCTTCTCTCAAATCTGAAAGAAACTGAATACTATGGTCATTATCTGAGATGACCACTCCTATCTAAGTCCATCTAAAATGAAGCATCAAGGAGATCATGCCATGTGACAAATTTGTGTCCTTGGTGGCTACCTGATGGACAAAAGGCAACTGGTCTTGATCACTTAGGTTAGGATTAAATGGTCCAAAGAAAACCTAAAGGATGTAGAAGAAAAGATGAAACATCTACATGAGGAATAGGATTGTTAGGATATTTAGACTTATATACAAGTCATGTTGCTCACCTTTCAGAATTCCTATTAAAGACAGTAAGGTTATACTATAAATATCATGTAGTATTCCTATTAGATTCTAGACTATTTCTGGCAAGTCTAAATGCCCTAGAACACATTGTGGCCTGTGTTTCCAGTACATCTATGATCTGGTTATTTAATCCTTTACTATATAAATAATGTGTGTGTGTGTCTGTGTGTGTGTGTATGTGTGTGTGTGTGTGTGTGTGTGTGTGTGTGTGTGTGTGTGTGTGTGTGGTGTGTGTGTGTAGCAGCACACTCATAAATGCATGCTGTCCAAGTTTTCTTGTAGGCACATGTGAATGGAGATTAAAAGTTGTGTCACACATTCTTACCTTTGGAGTGCTAGATCGAATTGCCAGTTTTAAGGATGTTTTCCATGTTGGTCTTGTAAGATCTACAAAACAAGGTATCCCTTCTTCACAAATATAATTAATAAAATTCAAAGTATTGGTTTTTTTTGAAATTCCTTCATTCAGAAATCCCAATGAATTTTCACAGAAGCCAACAACGATTGAAAATAACAAAGTCATGTTGGGTAAAAGATAAGAATTCTTATTAATCTCATCAGTAGCAAAAAGCAGTACCAGAAAAAACTCGTAACTTCTTGCTGGTATTCTAAAAGAAGGCATAGTGATGATTAAGGGAGATGTTTCAAACATACATTTTCAATTGCAGTAAAGTTTATAACATAAGAAATGCTAAATTTCTGTCTAAATGTCTTGAAATAAGCCTCATAAATTATAGATCTTTAGAGATGAATACAATTTAAGAATTCATAGACATAGGGCACTATGATATGATAAATTTTGTATTCTTGAAAACAGATAAACTGCTTATTTTATCTCTGAATGCTATCCTTGAACTAGATTACAGTCCTATTGAGTAAGATTGCTAAAAATAACCTTGGAATTGTAATTCCACAGATATATTAAAAAGCTTGACTTAAATCACATATGAAATAACACTTTTTTCTTAAAATTTTTTTTATTTAAATGCATTTTATACATCAAATATCTTAATAATATTGAATATTTTAAGAATCAATTAATATATCAAGAACTTTGTTCAACTTTGATATTCATATCATTTTATACCCCAAAAATATCATTAATGCATATTTAATAATATCCATAATTGAGGATCCTTTATCTAATGTTGAGTACTGAATTGTTTATAAACATATAAAATATTCCTTTGGAATTAAGCATTGTAAAAGAGCAAAAATATTAAAAAGTGAATCATTTAAAAATATATTGAAAAGCCCTTATATGATACCAGCAGACATAGTGTGAGAGTATTCAAAGTGCATTACATATCTGTGTACATAGTCTAACAATCAGGTTACTTAAAAAAGATTATCAGTGTTTCTAGGAGAGAAATTATTTTATCAGTAAGAATATTTTACAAATTTCAAAATAGCAAGAACTCTTTGAAGTTAAACATTAAGAAAATGCTAATTTCATGCACAGTGAGAAAATTCATCAATAATATTTCCATGATGTTTGTAGAACATGGTTGTAATATTTTCAACTGTTAATATTCATCAAAGAGAATAAATATTTTAAGATATATTTCATTTAAATTTATCCATTTCAAAATATACAAAATGATACAAAATACTATATAACAAGAATATTATCCTTTAGACTCATTTACACATCAATTTACTGTTACCTTTTACTGTGTTTTTACTATGTCAATTTTGTAAAAAAAAGTTATCAGATTTCTTAACATCTCAGTCTTCCTAATTCTTTGAGATCATTTAAGTGTTGTCTGAGCACAGAGATCTTCTCTCCATATGCAATGTGTTCATCTACCCGAGCGCAGTTAGCAGTTCATTTGTTGATATTAACTATTACCTCTCATCAGGTGTAAAAACACCAAACATGCTGTTTTGATAAAATTTGCATTTTTCAATTGAGAGCTAAGTTTTCCTTTCTAAACCTGAAAAGTATATTGACACAGTTCACATATTTGTAATTTTAAACCTTGTTATGGCTTATAAAAGTGTCTCCAATGCAAATTTCCACTATTTTTAATGAGATATGGGAAAATACAGAATACAACAGAAATGAAATTCCTACTATCCTAACACAGAAGAATAATAATGTGAAGTAACCAACTATCACTATCAAAGTGTAAAATGTACTCTTTACAATTAGAAAATGTATTCTTTAAATCCCAAAGACAAGAAAATTGAATAAGAGATGGGATGCGAGTCAGAGACAGAAAAGCACAGGAAACTTTGCTTCATGAAAGAAAGAAATCCCAGGCACATTGATTGGCTAAAAGGTGAGTGATATCAACACTCCTTTCCTCATAATCTGCAGGCACAAATGATAACATCTCACATTTGGGATCTTAGAACTAGGTAGCCATATTGAGAACAGCTTCTTGTCCACAAGAAGTACATTTATTCTCCTAGATTTTCTCTAATGTTATTTTTATTCAATAATTAATAGAAATATTCAATAGAAATATCTGATACTGATAATAAGCCTAATTTGTGCCTGGGCATTTGTATAATTGGACCAAAAGATTATTCTTGTGAACCTCCCAGGAGCTTGGAAGGGCCATGATTGGGGTTGAGGGGAGCAGCACCTCTTACCCAGACCCGCCCGGATCTGCCGGGATCCGGGGCCTGAGAACCCGGGGACAGAAAAACTCCGAAAGTTCCGGATTTCACCTGCGGGTGGAAACCTCTGCCTGGGCCGCCAGGAGTCAGTAGCCAACGAGCACCGGAGAGGGGTGGCCTCCCAGGAGCTTGGAAAGGCCGTGAGTGGGGTTAAGGGGAACAACACCTCTCACCCAGACCCACCCGGATCTGCCGGGATCCAGGGCCTGAGAACCCGGGGACAGAAAAACGGTGAACTTTCCGGTTTACACCTGTGGGTGGAGACCTCTGCCTGGACCAGCAGGAGTCCTTAGCCAACAAGTGCCGTAGAAAGGTAACCTCGCAGGAGCTTGGAAGGGCCGTGAATGGGGTTGAGGGGAGCAGCACCTCTCACCCAGACCCACCCGGATCTGCCTGGATCCGGGGCCTGAGAACCCGGGGACAGAAAAACTCCGAAACTTCCGGTATTCACCTGTGGGTGGAGACCTCTGTCAGGGCGATCATGGGCCTCTGACTGGGGACCTCAGCCTGGGCCACAAGGCTCCATGAGAACAGAGAATCCCAGAAGTGCTGACACACCTTTGAGCACAGGCAAAACCACCGCTTCTGGATCAAGAGAGACCTTTACAGAGCCTTCAGGGCATAGGAACCAAGGGACAGCTGGGACAAGATCCTTCTGATTCCATTCTGCACCCCAGAGCGGACCCTGAGGGACAGCTCTCCAAACCCAAACACCTCTCAGAGAGAGCTGGTCTTCAAGGAGTACTGACAGAGAGGCCTGCAGGAGGGGCAAGCCACAACCGGACAGAGTAAGATCAGCTAACATCAGAGTCAACAAGATGGCAAAAGGCAAGGGTAAGAACATAAAGAACAGAAACCGAGAGTACTCCACACCCTCAGAACCCAGCTCTCCCACCACAGCAAGCCCTAGATACCCCAACAAACCAGAAAAGCAAGACTCAGATTTAAAATCATTTCTCATGATGATGATAGAAGACTTTAAGAAAGAAATGAATAACACCCTTAAAGAAATACAAGAGTACAGTGATAAACAACGAGAAGGCTTTCAAGAGGAAATTAAAAAATCTATTAAAGAATTACAGGAAAACTCAATCAAACAGGCAGAATTTCAAGAAAACACAATCAAACAGACAAAGGAAATGCACAAATCTATCCAGGAGCTAAAAATAGAAATAGAAACAATAAAGAATTCACAAAGGGAGACAACCCTGGAGCTAGAAAACCTAGGAAAGAGATCAGGAACCATTGATGTAAGCATCACCAACTGAATACAAGAAATAGAAGAGAGAATCCCAGGAGCAGAAGATACCATAGATAACATCAACACAACAGTAAAAGGAAATGCAAAATGCAAAAAGCTTCTAACCCAAAACATCCATGAAATCCGGGACACAATGAGAAGACAGAACCCAAGGATAATAGGTATAGAAGAGAGTGAAGATTCCCAACTTAAAGGACCAGCAAATATCTTCAACAAAATTATAGAGGAAATCTTCCCCAACCTAAAGAAAGAGATGAACATAAATATACAAGAAGCTTACAGAACTCCAAACAGATTGGACCAGAAAAGAAATTCTTCCCATCACATTATAGTGAAAACACCAAATACACAAAACAAAGAAAAAATATTAAAAGCAGTAAGGGAAAAAGGTCATCTAACATATAAAGGCAGACCTATCAGAATTAAACCTGACTTCTCACCAGAGACT
Source organism: Uromys caudimaculatus (assembly GCA_028551405.1). Lineage (NCBI taxonomy): Eukaryota > Metazoa > Chordata > Mammalia > Rodentia > Muridae > Uromys > Uromys caudimaculatus. The sequence goes on along the minus strand of JAPYYD010000242.1, from coordinate 65 downwards.
ATGAAAGCTAGAAGATCCTGGGCAGATCTCATACAGACTCTAAGAGAACACAAGTGCCAACCCAG
>JAPYYD010000241.1:0-25955 GCA_028551405.1 Uromys caudimaculatus | reverse complement strand
GTGTGAGGTGGAATCTCAGACTTGTTTTGATTTGCATTTCCCTGATGACTAGGGATGTTGAGCATTTCTTTAGGTGCTTCTCAGCCCTGCAAATTTCCTCAGTTGAGAATTCTCTGTTTAGTTCTGTTCCCCATTTTTTGATGGGGTTATTTGGTTTTTTGGAGTCTAACTTCTTGAGTTCTTTGTATATATTGGATATTAGCCCTCTATCAGACATAGGATTGGTTAAGATCTTTTCCCAATCTGTTGGTTGCCATTTTGTCCTATTGACAGTGCCCTTTGCCTTACAGAAGCTTTGCAGTTTCATGAGGTCTTCTATCATCATCATGAGAAATAATTTTAAATCTGAGTCTTGCTTTCTGGCGTACTGGGGACTCCAGGGCTTGCTGTGGTGGGAGAGCTGGGTTCTGATGATGCCAAGTGGCCTTGGTTTCTGTTCCTCAGGTTCTTGCCCTTGCCTTTTGCCATCTTGTTAACTCTGATGTTAGCTGATCTTACTTTCTGGCTATGGCTTTTCTCACCTGCAGGCCTCTGTATCAATACTCCTTGAAGACCAGCTCTCTCTTAGAGGTGTTTTTTCCAAGCTCCTGGGTGAGTAACTTTCTCCTGGAGCTCCTTGACTACAGAACCCTGGTGGCCCAGGCAGACGTCTCCTGCCGCAGCCGCCGCTGTTGGGATCCAGGGGGTTTCTATGCCCGCCTACCGCAGTCTCTGTGTCTCGCAGGTTCAGGGCTATTCCTGGTGAGCTGTGGAGCTTGTCTTGGGCCCACTCCCGGCTTTCCCAAGCTCCTGGGAGGGTATCCCTCTCCCGGCGCTAATTGGCTATGGAGCCCTATGGCCCAAGCTGAGGTCCCCGGCCTGGTTTTGGGTTTTATAGTGAATATAATTAACATAATGTCCATATATTTGAGCAGTTTTGAATTTTTGTCTTAAAGACCATAGACTTTCTAACTGGTGTCTTGCACCTGTAGTATTAATGCTCTTATGTATGCATATTTCTGAGTCACTTGGAAATTTAGTTGTGATTTCCTCTTTAACTTCATAATTATTAAGAAGGGTATACTTCCTAAAGAGGGTAAAATGTTTCTCTCTTGCTACTTTTTATTTTTAACTGCTAAGGTAATAGATTTACCAAACGGAATGCAGAGATCACTATAAAGGAATGTACAAGTATTTTCTCTCTGTCAGACACTTAGATAATTTGGGAGCTTATCTGGGTAAATGTAGCTTAAAAAATACATGGGTGCAGCCGGGCCGTGGTGGCACACGCCTTTAATCCCAGCACTTGGGAGGCAGAGGCAGGCGGATTTCTGAGTTCGAGGCCAGCCTGGTCTACAGAGTGAGTTCCAGGACAGCCAGGGCTACACAGAGAAACCTTGTCTTGAAAAACCAAAAAAAAAAAAAAATAATAATAATAATAATAATGGGTGCAGGAAAAGAAACCTTTAAATGCTTTGAGACCAGGGTCATTCCTAGCTCCCTAGCTCTAGACAGTAAGGTCTGTCCTAATCAACTCACTGAAGAAGCAGAAATTCCTTCCAGTGATGTCTTGTGTTGTCCTACAGGAACACAGGCTACTGTGAGACCTAAAGGAACGGCACCTCTTCCTCTTCCCTGTACATTCATTTCAAGGCTCTCTTGAGGGCTGGAGAGATGGCTCCAGGGTTAAGAGCACTGGTTCGATTCCCAAACTTGTGATGGAATTGAAAATGAGGTCCTAAGCAGGTGGGGAACAGTGTCAGGATGGGTACAAACCAGATTCAGAGTTGCCCTGGATGATGGTTTCCAAGTTTGTTTTTAATACATTTATTTTATTTTATTCATATTTAAAATAATATATTTTATTTTTTAAATTAAGATATAATTATGCATGCAGCCCTTTCCTTTCCTCCAACCCCCTTCATGTATACCCTTGCTTTCTCTCAAAATCATGGCTTCTTTGTCTTTAATTGCTGATGTATATATTCTTAAAGTTAGAAACACAACCTGACTGCTCAGTCCACATCCCATTACGTGTATGCACATGGTTTCATGACCGACCACCTAGGATTGGATTGCCAGCTGAAGGGCTCTACTCAAAGGAAAACCATTTCTTCCACTCAACAACATGGCTACTTCACAGCTTTTAATTAGAGTAAGAAAGCCTGGAGACTCTTGATGTCGTCCCTTTTCAACTTTAAGTTGTGCTTTGTCTTAGATCATTTTCTAAAACTGGGTAGCTCACATATTAATTTATTTGCTTGTCACTTTTCCATTAGGAGGTTCAATTCATTTCTGTTTTCATTACCAGTACAGAGTGGCTTGTCCAAAATTACCTGCACCCAAATTCCACATGGATGAACTTACAGCATTTTAATAAGATGGCTATTTGCTTTGGGAAGAATTTATAATAGATGAAATAAATCTCCTTGCTCTTGAAGTAATGCTCCACTCTACCAGCAGGCATGTGCACCCAGTTATGAGAATGGTGAGACTAATTTAAATGTGAAATGCCAGTACGCCCTTTTCGCTTGGCCACAAGAAAATCCACAACCTCCTTCCTTAAAACTTTAGTGCTAAAGTTACTGTGTAGCATTTTATGAGATGATAAAGTGTTCCTTTTCTTCATATAATCCCCGCAAACTGCTGAGTTATCAAAGTCCTCCATAAATAATGCAAGCCACTTGCCCATCATTAACAAACAGCACTGTTAAGTGGACAGAAAATTCAATGCTCCCCTTTTATGGAGATCACAAGATACACACTTAGCACAATTTGCTGACCCTGCCACCAAAAATTACTGTCTCCTGAAACCCTGGCTAGGTCCTTTAACTTTGGGAAATGAAGAGTTGTGTTTTTAATGGGAGGAACTGAACACTGGTTAAAACTCTGTCTTTACTTGAGAACTGATCTGTGGAGACACATTTGTTTCTTCCATTCAGAGCGCAGTCTTCCCATAATGACACCCCGGGCAAGGATTCTGAACTCTTTTATGAAATCTGCTTGTAATAATGCCAACTAAATGCTAAGCCAGATCCAATAATGGTCATACTATTATTATTCATGATATTTTATAAATCATTGTTCATGCATCTTGTTTCTACAATGGGAAAAATGACGTCAGGCAGATTCACCTTTCATCGGTGCCGTGGAGTTGGGTTAGAGAATGCAGCCCGGGATATCAGGACCTTGGTGACTTTATAAATCTAATCAAGGTAACTGCCTACATGATAGGTATTGTGAAGTCCATCAAATTTCCAGGTATCCTGTCTGAGACTTTCTACCTCAGCCAAAACTAAGGTCCAATGTCTCATTTCTAATTTTCTAAGCACTAACAACTGCATGCCTGCACTGATATCTATAGGGAATGTATGGCGTGGGTAATGCCCGTGTCTCCACTTTTAAGGATACTCAGTCACATAGGGCTGTGTTCAGGAATGTGAAGTCCTTTGCATTGAGTTCTTCTGCATACTCAGTTATTTCAAATGATGCACAAGTTGGACTCTAGCCACTCCAAATGTTTTACTCTTTCCACAATATGAAATCTAATTTGACTTGTTCTTTCACTCAATCATAGCAACCTGCTAAAAAATGTCTTATCGATTTGGCAGAAGATGTTAAGCACTATGTGCCATTTTCTAATAAAATGACTCACCATGATTAGCCACCAAAGGACGCAAATGGGCTCCACTAAAAGAAAACTTAATGTACTTTCTAGGGAAATTGTACTATCCCTTTCATCCAGATGTCCTTCTTTTCTGACCAACTAACATCAGAGTAAGCTTGAGGGCATGTTAAAAAGCTGGATGCTGTACTTCATCCCAGATACACCCAATTACAACTTTGGAGAATGAAGCTTAGGGATAGATACTTTCATAAGCTTCCAGATGGTCCTGCACACAGTCCAGTTTGAGAACCACTCAGGGTAGATTTTATCTAATGCTCCTTTTTGCCCTGATGTCCTGAAATTCAGGAAGCATCCAAAGAGTATTGCTAGTGCACATGACAACGGAATGTCACGAGGGCCACTTGTAGCTGGGGCCACCCTGACAGACCACTGCAAGACTATGCAAAAAGAACACTGGACACAAGAGAACTTCTGAGGCCTGGAAATCATAGATATGGATTCAAATTCGTAGTTTTATCTCTGGATCTGCAGTCTTAGATCAATTGGCTAATCTCTCTAATATACGTTTTATTTTTATCTTCAAAGTCCAAATAAGATAATTGCTTCCTAGATTGCAGGAAGATCAAGCAAATTAATGATTCTATAGGAGTTTGTGCCTAGTGATATATCCTCAGCATTTAAATAATTTAATTCAGTCAAGGTCAACACTTTCCCACTGTCTATTTGTAAAATGGTGTGATGGTTACTTCTGGGCTGTGGCTGTTGTGAGAGTCATGACAGATGGGGGAGAACGACTATGTATAGACATTGTGAGGAACTTAGGTTCTAAATCCCTGTAGAAGGATTTTCATTCCATGCAAGATGTTTTTAAAAGAAAAAAAAAAAACTCTTCAGATGCTGTTTTTACTGTTCTTCCAGAGGCTTTTCAAAATTAGTAAGATACACAAAGGTTAACATTACATAATAAAACATATGTAATACATAATAAATGAATACATTACATAATAAACCTTTTTTCCAAAGTCAGAATCTCTGAATTCCTACTATCATTTTTTCCAAGTAAGTGACATTTCTCTTGGGAATCCATTTAAAATATGATAAAATACAATATGACATGAAAATATCATCTTACTTCTATCAATGGTTTCTTCAAAATAATAAAGCAAGTACAATGGTGGGGTTGGCTGGTACCTTAAGTAGTTCCTCATTCTCTAAAATATTCTGCATTGACCACCCTACTTCCTCATAATGGAATTCTGTGATTGGACCACAGTACATCTTCCTGAGCTCAATAGGCGTGGTGCTGTGGGCTAAGGGTGACATGGGAGCAGGGTCGTGCTCTTGCCTGCCATGCCTGTAGATAGAGCTAACTTCTGGGGTCTGTTAGGCTCCAGGCTTGCAGCACAACTTACATTTCTCCATTGGTCATGCCTGGTTGCAGAAAGGATCTTGAGCTATGTGAACAGTTGCCATCTATAGTATATTTTCTTACAAGGTAGAAATGCACACACATAATCTGACATGAAGAACTGCCAACCCATAAGACGAAACATTTTTTGCCTGCACTGTTTTTTCATTTGTGTCTTTGTGAACTGTTACACAGACTTTAAAGCCTTCTAAAGGCTCACTAACCCAGGATTTGATTTCCTGTCAATTTTACCTTAGGAACTTCAGTACAACACAAATCCTTTCATTTGTTTTGGAGTGATCTGGCCAGACCTCTTTGACCCATTTACCCTTTTTGACTAATCCCCTCTTGAGTGCTTTAGCAGCTTTCAAAACTGATTTGTGTGTAAATCTAAATCATTCAGATCTGCCAGAACCTCTCCTACCCTACAAAATAACTAAACGCCCGTACCAACCCCCTGGTTAGGTTACTGCTGAATGAATTTCTTGTCCTGTAAATTTAGTCTTATCAGGTGAAGTGGTCTGGGCATCAAAGACCATCACTCCTATGTCCAATTATCTCAGTAATGCCTTCCCTTTTTCTATTGTCTTCCAGACCCTGATAACCAAGAGAACCTCAATTAGCAATTAGCACACATTCCTAATGAATTATGTCAGCCAGGCAGTCAGGGATTGATTTCCCTCATGTTGATTCAGATTATACAACCTTTGCCTCAAGTAGTGATGAGTAGTTATATTATCCAGATTCCTTAGTTCTATGGCTCTCAAACAAGTCAAATCTTCTTCCATGTCCCACAATCTCACAAACCAGGTTGTCAAAAGTTTTTTCACTACTTGTTTTAAGATCTTTCCCTATTCAAGCAATCCATTTTTTATTAATGCTTCCATCTGCCTGGTGAAGTAGGTTTCTACCTTCCTCTATACTAGAGGTCAGACCTATCACTTCTATCGTGTATTCCTCTTACTGTCCAATTCCTCCCACGAGTTCCATATTTTAGTATGCAATTTATATTACCTCCACCACATTTACCCTGCTGTATATTTAAAAACTGGTAAACCAACATCTCTATCTCTTCTCCTTTTTATACATTTTCTGTCAAATCAAACACTAATAAGGAAAACATCTGCATATTTCTTCTTGGTCTAATTCTTCCTTTCCAAAGGTGAAAGTTATTTTTTGGCATAGGGCTCACTGTCACAAACACATCTTTCATGTATAGCTAAGACCACACAACTGTTTACAATCCTGTCCCATATGTACTATTTTCAGAGACTGTAATATATTCTCTGGTCTATCAGCCATTTTGAGGGAATTTCTGTGTACACAGGGTTGATTCTACTCATCACTGAGATGTACCACATCATACCAAATAAAGGAAAATCACCCCTCTAGAAATCCTCCCCAAGTATCCCAAACCCTTCACCCTCTGAAAGCTCAGCCCTCATTGCACATCCATCAAGGATTATGTAGTACAGCAAAGAGGCAAACAAGCCCATACCACATGAAGAGAGGTACCCATACCATTGATGTTCCACTCTGAGCTAGCTCAGCTTTGGTCGCATTTCTCATCACTCCTTACAATGGCTGTGCAACTGCTCCCCTTCAACATATTTTTGGTTCAGTTAGTTTCTGTCCAGGCACCAACTGGATTGTATGAATTTTCATTGGAAGATGTAAAGAAACATCGATTCACTTCCGATGGGGCACCAAATGACAGAGCAAAGACAAATTTCAAGCCGTGTCTAGTCTGGTGAATGATGCTACTTAGAAAAGCATAAGAGAAGAGTTACTTACAGAACCAGATGTGACTCAAAGTCTGTTACATCCCTGAAAAGTTTACACCATCACAAGTGATTCATGAAAATTGCATCCATGGAATCCCAGCCCCAATTCACAGGCAACCTCACCAAGCCATTGTTTTTTCTCCATCAATTATTCATCACATTGCATGGAGGGACTCCTGAGTCTTGTAAGTCGCATAAACTTCATGGGCCTTTTAAGTTTAATTAGCTTTTTCAGGCTTATGAACTTTTTTTTTCCCTAGGGAGAGGATGTTTTAATTTGAAGAAAATATCTACACAAAACCCTACCGGAAAGCATGATTAGATTTCTGAGAGACACAGAGGAACTATACATCAGCCCCCTCACTGGTCTTGGTTTTGCTTTATAAGATTTCAGTTGCCTGCAGCCAACTACCATCTATAAATATTAAATAGAAAGCTCCCTTAGTCATAATTTTCAAGTAATATACCAGCTGAATATCACAATAACATCTAACATCACCCTTTCCATCACACCTGGGGTCTGTGTGATTCCCCCATCCAGCCCAGCTGGCTAGTCTGGCTAGTCATTTAGCAGTTATCACACTATCTTAGCATGTGTATGTAGGGTTGCATACTATCTGAGATTTTAAGCACTCACTAGCTGTCTTGGAACATATCCCTGACATTTAAGGTGAGGAGTATGTCAGGGAAGAAAACAAGTTGGGGGGGGGGGATAAGGTGATGGGATGTGAGAATATGCCATGAAACAAATAATATATATGGCTTTCAAAAGATGAAAAGGAGTTCTCTGCTAGAGGCTCTAGATTCTCTGCTAGAGGCTAGAGGCTCTAGAAGGAACCAGAACATTCTACATGATTTTCTTTTTGTAAGATTGATTTGGTATACTGACCACCATAGCTGTCAGGGAATATAATTCTATTATTTCTATTACAGAATACATTTTTATTAAATTTATGGGTGGTAGAGGAAGAAATAAAAGGAGTTCAAAGCCAGACACAGCTACATGGTGAATTCAAGGCCAGCCTGAACTACTGAAAGGAATGAATTGGCTTGAGACAGGCTGACTCCATGGCAGGTTGCAAAACTAGCAGTTGAGGAGACCAGGCCTGAGTTTCTACTTCCTAGACCTGGGCAAGTCAGTTACTGGAAAAGCCATAGTCTTATATAAAAGGGAACTCCCAAATCTTGTAAAAGTTATCCAAGCTTGTGGACATGAAGTCAAGAGCTACCCTTCCTTGGCAGGAAGCAAAAATAGTCTGAATCATAGCATCACCCAGACCCCCAGAGATAAAGCTCACCAATCAAGATCTAGATCACCTACTGCTCCCTAATGGCCCCCCCTTTTGGCTTTAAAACTAAATCTGCAAATTCAGTCTGGGTCCTTCCATCCTGATGAAAATGCGCCCCTGCATGCAGGAATAAACACTCTTTGCTTTTGCATACTATTTGAGTCTGGAGTATCATTCATCAGCAATTCATGGATCCTAGCACTACATGAGATCCTATCTTACAAAGCATACCATGTTCTCTCCACCCCTGGCCAAATAAAAACAGGAAAGAAAAGAAAAAAATAGCTTGTATATCTTGACTGAGGGCACATGTCTAAAATTAAAATGTTCATTTGAACAAATACATTTTCACTCCACCAGTATTTACTAGGTTAAGCTCCCACTGGAATCATTGGCCAGCCTCAACAACATACTATACACCTACAGTTATAGGTAAAAGCAGCTTGGGTCAACTTACCAGTATATAGCCCAGATTACAGACCTCTACCATTTCAGGCAAATGCCTGGAACTGCATAAGAAATCATTAAATTCCTGGAGGTCACCATAAGCAGATTCCTTATCATATATACTGTTCTTAAGTTCCATTTCTGCCATCCATAAAATTCTTATTTCACAAGCAGGATGCCTAACCTTTCCCACCTCCAGCAATTTGTACAAATGAAGCTAATCCTTCTTAAATTTAGAACACCATTTCTAACTGCTTAGCTTTTATTTGTTTTTCTGATGACTATCCTGCTATTAGCAAATGGCACACACCATCCAGAGACATGAAAATTTACACGCACTATTTTATTTCTTCTTTCCAGTACTAATACGTCATACTCAACATTTGTCCTACCTTATAACCCATGGCCCTATATCTCCCTTCTCCCACATACCAAAACTAGAAAAGATTGCATTCAGATGTGCTCAGTTGTGAAATCCTCGAGAACAAAATTGTCCCGTGATACTGTTACAGAGTCCATGGCCCCTGGGAAAAGACCATGGACTCTACCCAATTATAATGAAAAGATTTATTGATTCCTACTATCAGAACAACAATCTCTGGGCCAAAATTGAGATTGTTGTGAGAAGGGGGGTGAGAAAAGGATTTTTAATGGTGAAAACCACAAGAAGTTTTTGAGAACCTGTACAAGCAAGCTGGTTTGCTCTGCCAAGATTAGGTAGTCAAGCTGACCTGAATGTCTGAATAGGTGGAATACAGAAGCCAAAAAGTGGTTTAGTTGTAATATAACAAGTAGATGATCGTGGCTGTACATTTCTGGATGGGGAGTCACTGAGTCAGGGTTACCTGGAACTTATCTTCCAGGGACTGGTGTCGAGACAAATGGCTACCAGGTACCAAGACAGATGCCTAGTATAAAAATAGAGTTTTGTCAGCCATCACAGTACAAAGAACAAGTGTTCGTTCCATGTTTGGCTAAGTCTCCTTTATGCTCACACTCTATTGTGTTATTCTGTTGATTATCAGAAAAAAAAAATTGGAAACTAAGCAGGTAGAAGTGATGATCTAAATTGAAGAAGGCATAGTTTCTTTTCTGTATGTCATTCCTGTGTGCTATACAGATGGCTGGACGTGGGGGAGATCAGACATCATGCTTGTGAAATAAGAATTTTATGGATGACTGAAAGAGAATTTAAGAACAGTATATATGACAAGGAATCCACTTGCCATGAAGGGGAAAAGGAGGTGTGAAGACATGAGCATGTCTCCTGGAGCTTCCTTCATTCCACCATCAATTGTACATACAACGGCACATAGACTCCAACGGATGAACAAAGTTTCCCTGATTTAGAATTCCCTCTTAGCATTATTTTAATGTTTCAGTAACCAGAGACTTCAAATCACTTTTATTTGTTTGTTCTTTATGTCAAATGTGAGTTGATTTTTATGAAATTTTATGAAGAGATTGGTGGTGAATGTTAGAATTCTTTTGTTTTCTAAAATATGTTCTCTGAATGCAGGTAAGAATAATTTAAAGTCACAGGGTCCCTGTCTAAAGAATTTAAAGAACTGGGCAGTTTTCACTGGTAGAATCATTAGATAAATGAATAAAAAAGTATGTTAACTCACATAAGATTATTCCTTTGCCAGCTATTAGATGGATACTACAAAAATATGCAAGGATCTTCTTAGCTGTTAAGTTAAAACCCTGAGTGTCCCAGAGTCCAAGGGTTCAGATGGCAGGGCTCTGTCCTCGGGTTATGCTCTCAGAGAGTTGGTGGGTAGATAAAGATGGACTATGGAAGCAATTTTACACAGTACTCAAGAACTCATGGATACTAGCCTATTAAAGCATGTAACTATGTTGTAACTGACGATGTCCTCCAGGTAGACATAGCATGAATATGCCTACAGTAAAACAAGTTGGAACACAAGAGATTTTATTCAGTGTACACAATGGGAAACCCTGTGTTGTTTCAGTAAATATGCTAAAGGTCACTGTGGGTCTTAGGCTTTTGTCTGGTTAACTGTGGGAAGGTGTAATAGGAACAACATATTAAACATTGCTCCTTCAGCTTTAGAAACAACCTATCTCATCTGGAAAACTCAAGCCAATACCTATAGGTAAGAGTCTAGACACATATTTTGAGACTAATACACTTGGTTTCCTTCATGACTACAATTTTATGTAAATGGTTCATTCAGATCTTAGACCACAAACTTAAAGTGTTCTATTAGTCTATTTACATACCACTATAATTTATAAGCATATCTGTGCCCCTTACCCCAACTCTTCATTCATGCCTCAAATGACCCAAGAACTGAGAACTATCCTCCTAGAACATGGTAACCTCTATGCCTAGGGTCTGTAGGTGAAAATCTTGAGCTTGTTTCTTATTGCAGTGGCTAGATTTTCTCAGAACTCCAGGACAAGCACTAGGTAGGGCTCCCAATACTAGAGCAATGGTCAGGCAGGATAAATTAAAGCTTAGTGTCTAGCAGGAAAATAGTTTCCTGGGAGAGGGGCTCCAGTGAGTGGAGCACTTAGGCTTCCTGGTTGTCCATCAGGTAGATGAATTGCCTGACAGATGGTACATGCTGCCATCTAGCTATCTTTATGGCCTGTTATGGTCCTGCTTCAACTCTGGTAGTGGAACCCTAATTCAGTTGTGAGCTCTAGGTATTGGGAGGTAAAGTTAAATAAAACATTGCTCTGGGTTAGATACTTTCTGAAACAGGGAATCCTTTGTTAAAGTTCTTCAGTTCCTCTCTCTTACAGAAGGAAAGCAGAGTGTACAGACACAGCAAGCTCTCAGTAATGAAAAAGCACTCAAGTATGTGAGCAAGATGGGAAGGGGTGGGCCTTTTTCGGCTTGGATAATATTTTGCTTTGTCTGAGTTTAGGCTGATGACACAGTTCTTGCTTTAATCCATCCCAGGCACCCAATGGCTTTTCTGGCATTCAGTTTCTGGGAAATTGTTTATGTCCATCAGGAAAGAAATGAAGCCCAGCTGGGAGCAGGAGCTGGCTTCTACATGTCAAAGGATGCTTTTTCTCCTTTTCCTAAGAAAGTTCAATGCTGTGGTTATTATTTAACAAGGATGCTTGTTGAATCCTGCCTCACCACAGTCTTTTCTTTAGAAACACAGGGAAATAATTAATTTGGAAGATGATATTTCAACTCAAAGGATGCCTAAAGAAAATGTACTAAGCAAGGTTTGTGCTAAGGTCATCAAATCTTGCACCAGTCAAATGCGCATTGGAAGTGCCAACTTGTATGAAACCACAGGAGGTTTGCCATGCCAGGCTCTCCCTCAAAACAGGTCTCTCTCTGATCTTTTATTCTATGGAGACACCAACTCCCCTTCACAATGCTTCCTACCAGCTCCAGTACAGTCCTGAATAAAAAAAAAAAAAAAGACATAATACCTTTATGCTGGCCCAGGTAAGGTGAACTGACCCTTCTCTGCTGGTTTCAGTATAACAAGAACCTGGAGAAGAAACAGGAGAAGAGCCCTGGAAAGTACTCAGAGGAAGGAGAACCGGCTGGGAATCCTAGGAAGGAAAGAACTAAGTCCATGACCCAGCAGAAGAGATCCCAGCCCTGCACCTGAAGGTGGCAAATGGATTGGTCCCCAATGGTGGAATAGCAACTGTGATAGTTAATGCCCATTGTCAAATTGAATGAATTTGAAATCACTTAGGAAGCACTCCTCAGGGTGTGTCTGTGAGAGCATTTCCAGAGGGGTTAAACAGAAGAGGAAATGTCTGTCCTGAAATAGCGGAAGGTTGTTGTCATGTTCTGGACTAGAGACCAACACTAGATAATAAAAGGTGTATGTGCGAAAGTCAGCTGAACGTCAGCATCTACATCTTTATGCTGCCTGACACTGGATACAACATGAGCAGCCAGCTCACAGTCCCACCTTGTAAATTATACCCCCTGTGGATCCAGGGGATGGGGAATTGCAACCAAAAGGGCAAGATGGTGAATAAAAACTTCTACCCAAAGCTCAAGACAGGGAGACCCTTGAAGAAAAGCGTCAAGATGATTTTACACAGAACAATTATAAAACTACTTTCCTTCATCTTCCCAAATAAATATGCTGAGAATCCCAATTCACTCTCAGTGAGTGTGGTGGACAGGCATCAGGAGCACTTGAGGAATGTGAACATTCAGGCTTTCCTACAAAGAACATTCGAACAGGCAGAAGGCAGCCATGCACAGAGACACTAGCAACAGGAAAGAGCTGCTGTCCTTGGAAGGGAAAGCAAAGCTCAAGTCTCTACAACTTATTTAGCTTAAGAAAGTATTTTGTTTTGTTTTAACTACTTTAAAGTCTTCTCAAGATATTTGCAACATCTGATTCATCTGTGTTGGCAGCAGCTGATTATCTTTCTCATTCAAGTTGTGGTTTTTCTGCTTTCTGGCACACTGAGCTAATTCAAGTTATGCTTTCGACATTCTGTCTGTCATGTCAGGAGACTCTGGGCCTCGCTGAAGTCTTTGACTTTAGCAGCAGCCAATGCCTTAGCTGTGGTCCTGTCTGCTGCATCTCTCCCTTTCAATAAGAGTGTGATTCCCAGTCTTGGCTGTGTTTTCTCCTGTTTGATTTATCTTGTGTCCCAGAGGTTCCTGCTGTCTCTTCCATTGTGTTTCCTCATATAGCCTGGTCCTGAGAGTCTCTCTTTGGGGGCTCTGGGGCTCAGGCTCCCTGTTGGAGAGGTTTTCCCTGGTTGTAGAAGAAGTGCAGGAACCCTAGCTAATGGGAGTTTCTTGATGCAAAGGGCAAGTCCATAAGGAAGGATGTGAGGGGCTCTATATATGCCCTTTTCTAGGTGGCTCAGACATCTCTGGCGTTGTCATGGGGCTGCTATATCAGTTACTGCTCTTGTTGACTCTGACCCACTTAAGGGAGGAATAATTTCTTTGGATCCACAGGGGGTATAATTTACAAGGTGGGACTGTGAGCTGGCTGCTCATGTTGTATCCAGTGTCAGGCAGCATAAAGATGTAGATGCTGACGTTCAGCTGACTTTCGCACATACACCTTTTATTATCTAGTGTTGGTCTCTAGTCCAGAACATGACAACAACCTTCCGCTATTTCAGGACAGACATTTCCTCTTCTGTTTAACCCCTCTGGAAATGCTCTCACAGACACACCCTGAGGAGTGCTTCCTAAGTGATTTCAAATTCATTCAATTTGACAATGGGCATTAACTATCACAGTTGCTATTCCACCATTGGGGACCAATCCATTTGCCACCTTCAGGTGCAGGGCTGGGATCTCTTCTGCTGGGTCATGGACTTAGTTCTTTCCTTCCTAGGATTCCCAGCCGGTTCTCCTTCCTCTGAGTACTTTCCAGGGCTCTTCTCCTGTTTCTTCTCCAGGTTCTTGTTATACTGAAACCAGCAGAGAAGGGTCAGTTCACCTTACCTGGGCCAGCATAAAGGTATTATGTCTTTTTTTTTTTTTTTATTCAGGACTGTACTGGAGCTGGTAGGAAGCATTGTGAAGGGGAGTTGGTGTCTCCATAGAATAAAAGATCAGAGAGAGACCTGTTTTGAGGGAGAGCCTGGCATGGCAAACCTCCTGTGGTTTCATACAAGTTGGCACTTCCAATGCGCATTTGACTGGTGCAAGATTTGATGACCTTAGCACAAACCTTGCTTAGTACATTTTCTTTAGGCATCCTTTGAGTTGAAATATCATCTTCCAAATTAATTATTTCCCTGTGTTTCTAAAGAAAAGACTGTGGTGAGGCAGGATTCAACAAGCATCCTTGTTAAATAATAACCACAGCATTGAACTTTCTTAGGAAAAGGAGAAAAAGCATCCTTTGACATGTAGAAGCCAGCTCCTGCTCCCAGCTGGGCTTCATTTCTTTCCTGATGGACATAAACAATTTCCCAGAAACTGAATGCCAGAAAAGCCATTGGGTGCCTGGGATGGATTAAAGCAAGAACTGTGTCATCAGCCTAAACTCAGACAAAGCAAAATATTATCCAAGCCGAAAAAGGCCCACCCCTTCCCATCTTGCTCACATACTTGAGTGCTTTTTCATTACTGAGAGCTTGCTGTGTCTGTACACTCTGCTTTCCTTCTGTAAGAGAGAGGAACTGAAGAACTTTAACAAAGGATTCCCTGTTTCAGAAAGTATCTAACCCAGAGCAATGTTTTATTTAACTTTACCTCCCAATACCTAGAGCTCACAACTGAATTAGGGTTCCACTACCAGAGTTGAAGCAGGACCATAACAGGCCATAAAGATAGCTAGATGGCAGCATGTACCATCTGTCAGGCAATTCATCTACCTGATGGACAACCAGGAAGCCTAAGTGCTCCACTCACTGGAGCCCCTCTCCCAGGAAACTATTTTCCTGCTAGACACTAAGCTTTAATTTATCCTGCCTGACCATTGCTCTAGTATTGGGAGCCCTACCTAGTGCTTGTCCTGGAGTTCTGAGAAAATCTAGCCACTGCAATAAGAAACAAGCTCAAGATTTTCACCTACAGACCCTAGGCATAGAGGTTACCATGTTCTAGGAGGATAGTTCTCAGTTCTTGGGTCATTTGAGGCATGAATGAAGAGTTGGGGTAAGGGGCACAGATATGCTTATAAATTATAGTGGTATGTAAATAGACTAATAGAACACTTTAAGTTTGTGGTCTAAGATCTGAATGAACCATTTACATAAAATTGTAGTCATGAAGGAAACCAAGTGTATTAGTCTCAAAATATGTGTCTAGACTCTTACCTATAGGTATTGGCTTGAGTTTTCCAGATGAGATAGGTTGTTTCTAAAGCTGAAGGAGCAATGTTTAATATGTTGTTCCTATTACACCTTCCCACAGTTAACCAGACAAAAGCCTAAGACCCACAGTGACCTTTAGCATATTTACTGAAACAACACAGGGTTTCCCATTGTGTACACTGAATAAAATCTCTTGTGTTCCAACTTGTTTTACTGTAGGCATATTCATGCTATGTCTACCTGGAGGACATCGTCAGTTACAACATAGTTACATGCTTTAATAGGCTAGTATCCATGAGTTCTTGAGTACTGTGTAAAATTGCTTCCATAGTCCATCTTTATCTACCCACCAACTCTCTGAGAGCATAACCCGAGGACAGAGCCCTGCCATCTGAACCCTTGGACTCTGGGACACTCAGGGTTTTAACTTAACAGCTAAGAAGATCCTTGCATATTTTTGTAGTATCCATCTAATAGCTGGCAAAGGAATAATCTTATGTGAGTTAACATACTTTTTTATTCATTTATCTAATGATTCTACCAGTGAAAACTGCCCAGTTCTTTAAATTCTTTAGACAGGGACCCTGTGACTTTAAATTATTCTTACCTGCATTCAGAGAACATATTTTAGAAAACAAAAGAATTCTAACATTCACCACCAATCTCTTCATAAAATTTCATAAAAATCAACTCACATTTGACATAAAGAACAAACAAATAAAAGTGATTTGAAGTCTCTGGTTACTGAAACATTAAAATAATGCTAAGAGGGAATTCTAAATCAGGGAAACTTTGTTCATCCGTTGGAGTCTATGTGCCGTTGTATGTACAATTGATGGTGGAATGAAGGAAGCTCCAGGAGACATGCTCATGTCTTCACACCTCCTTTTCCCCTTCATGGCAAGTGGATTCCTTGTCATATATACTGTTCTTAAATTCTCTTTCAGTCATCCATAAAATTCTTATTTCACAAGCATGATGTCTGATCTCCCCCACGTCCAGCCATCTGTATAGCACACAGGAATGACATACAGAAAAGAAACTATGCCTTCTTCAATTTAGATCATCACTTCTACCTGCTTAGTTTCCAATTTTTTTTTTCTGATAATCAACAGAATAACACAATAGAGTGTGAGCATAAAGGAGACTTAGCCAAACATGGAACGAACACTTGTTCTTTGTACTGTGATGGCTGACAAAACTCTATTTTTATACTAGGCATCTGTCTTGGTACCTGGTAGCCATTTGTCTCGACACCAGTCCCTGGAAGATAAGTTCCAGGTAACCCTGACTCAGTGACTCCCCATCCAGAAATGTACAGCCACGATCATCTACTTGTTATATTACAACTAAACCACTTTTTGGCTTCTGTATTCCACCTATTCAGACATTCAGGTCAGCTTGACTACCTAATCTTGGCAGAGCAAACCAGCTTGCTTGTACAGGTTCTCAAAAACTTCTTGTGGTTTTCACCATTAAAAATCCTTTTCTCACCCCCCTTCTCACAACAATCTCAATTTTGGCCCAGAGATTGTTGTTCTGATAGTAGGAATCAATAAATCTTTTCATTATAATTGGGTAGAGTCCATGGTCTTTTCCCAGGGGCCATGGACTCTGTAACAGTATCACGGGACAATTTTGTTCTCGAGGATTTCACAACTGAGCACATCTGAATGCAATCTTTTCTAGTTTTGGTATGTGGGAGAAGGGAGATATAGGGCCATGGGTTATAAGGTAGGACAAATGTTGAGTATGACGTATTAGTACTGGAAAGAAGAAATAAAATAGTGCGTGTAAATTTTCATGTCTCTGGATGGTGTGTGCCATTTGCTAATAGCAGGATAGTCATCAGAAAAACAAATAAAAGCTAAGCAGTTAGAAATGGTGTTCTAAATTTAAGAAGGATTAGCTTCATTTGTACAAATTGCTGGAGGTGGGAAAGGTTAGGCATCCTGCTTGTGAAATAAGAATTTTATGGATGGCAGAAATGGAACTTAAGAACAGTATATATGATAAGGAATCTGCTTATGGTGACCTCCAGGAATTTAATGATTTCTTATGCAGTTCCAGGCATTTGCCTGAAATGGTAGAGGTCTGTAATCTGGGCTATATACTGGTAAGTTGACCCAAGCTGCTTTTACCTATAACTGTAGGTGTATAGTATGTTGTTGAGGCTGGCCAATGATTCCAGTGGGAGCTTAACCTAGTAAATACTGGTGGAGTGAAAATGTATTTGTTCAAATGAACATTTTAATTTTAGACATGTGCCCTCAGTCAAGATATACAAGCTATTTTTTTCTTTTCTTTCCTGTTTTTATTTGGCCAGGGGTGGAGAGAACATGGTATGCTTTGTAAGATAGGATCTCATGTAGTGCTAGGATCCATGAATTGCTGATGAATGATACTCCAGACTCAAATAGTATGCAAAAGCAAAGAGTGTTTATTCCTGCATGCAGGGGCGCATTTTCATCAGGATGGAAGGACCCAGACTGAATTTGCAGATTTAGTTTTAAAGCCAAAAGGGGGGGCCATTAGGGAGCAGTAGGTGATCTAGATCTTGATTGGTGAGCTTTATCTCTGGGGGTCTGGGTGATGCTATGATTCAGACTATTTTTGCTTCCTGCCAAGGAAGGGTAGCTCTTGACTTCATGTCCACAAGCTTGGATAACTTTTACAAGATTTGGGAGTTCCCTTTTATATAAGACTATGGCTTTTCCAGTAACTGACTTGCCCAGGTCTAGGAAGTAGAAACTCAGGCCTGGTCTCCTCAACTGCTAGTTTTGCAACCTGCCATGGAGTCAGCCTGTCTCAAGCCAATTCATTCCTTTCAGTAGTTCAGGCTGGCCTTGAATTCACCATGTAGCTGTGTCTGGCTTTGAACTCCTTTTATTTCTTCCTCTACCACCCATAAATTTAATAAAAATGTATTCTGTAATAGAAATAATAGAATTATATTCCCTGACAGCTATGGTGGTCAGTATACCAAATCAATCTTACAAAAAGAAAATCATGTAGAATGTTCTGGTTCCTTCTAGAGCCTCTAGCCTCTAGCAGAGAATCTAGAGCCTCTAGCAGAGAACTCCTTTTCATCTTTTGAAAGCCATATATATTATTTGTTTCATGGCATATTCTCACATCCCATCACCTTATCCCCCCCCCCCAACTTGTTTTCTTCCCTGACATACTCCTCACCTTAAATGTCAGGGATATGTTCCAAGACAGCTAGTGAGTGCTTAAAATCTCAGATAGTATGCAACCCTACATACACATGCTAAGATAGTGTGATAACTGCTAAATGACTAGCCAGACTAGCCAGCTGGGCTGGATGGGGGAATCACACAGACCCCAGGTGTGATGGAAAGGGTGATGTTAGATGTTATTGTGATATTCAGCTGGTATATTACTTGAAAATTATGACTAAGGGAGCTTTCTATTTAATATTTATAGATGGTAGTTGGCTGCAGGCAACTGAAATCTTATAAAGCAAAACCAAGACCAGTGAGGGGGCTGATGTATAGTTCCTCTGTGTCTCTCAGAAATCTAATCATGCTTTCCGGTAGGGTTTTGTGTAGATATTTTCTTCAAATTAAAACATCCTCTCCCTAGGGAAAAAAAAAGTTCATAAGCCTGAAAAAGCTAATTAAACTTAAAAGGCCCATGAAGTTTATGCGACTTACAAGACTCAGGAGTCCCTCCATGCAATGTGATGAATAATTGATGGAGAAAAAACAATGGCTTGGTGAGGTTGCCTGTGAATTGGGGCTGGGATTCCATGGATGCAATTTTCATGAATCACTTGTGATGGTGTAAACTTTTCAGGGATGTAACAGACTTTGAGTCACATCTGGTTCTGTAAGTAACTCTTCTCTTATGCTTTTCTAAGTAGCATCATTCACCAGACTAGACACGGCTTGAAATTTGTCTTTGCTCTGTCATTTGGTGCCCCATCGGAAGTGAATCGATGTTTCTTTACATCTTCCAATGAAAATTCATACAATCCAGTTGGTGCCTGGACAGAAACTAACTGAACCAAAAATATGTTGAAGGGGAGCAGTTGCACAGCCATTGTAAGGAGTGATGAGAAATGCGACCAAAGCTGAGCTAGCTCAGAGTGGAACATCAATGGTATGGGTACCTCTCTTCATGTGGTATGGGCTTGTTTGCCTCTTTGCTGTACTACATAATCCTTGATGGATGTGCAATGAGGGCTGAGCTTTCAGAGGGTGAAGGGTTTGGGATACTTGGGGAGGATTTCTAGAGGGGTGATTTTCCTTTATTTGGTATGATGTGGTACATCTCAGTGATGAGTAGAATCAACCCTGTGTACACAGAAATTCCCTCAAAATGGCTGATAGACCAGAGAATATATTACAGTCTCTGAAAATAGTACATATGGGACAGGATTGTAAACAGTTGTGTGGTCTTAGCTATACATGAAAGATGTGTTTGTGACAGTGAGCCCTATGCCAAAAAATAACTTTCACCTTTGGAAAGGAAGAATTAGACCAAGAAGAAATATGCAGATGTTTTCCTTATTAGTGTTTGATTTGACAGAAAATGTATAAAAAGGAGAAGAGATAGAGATGTTGGTTTACCAGTTTTTAAATATACAGCAGGGTAAATGTGGTGGAGGTAATATAAATTGCATACTAAAATATGGAACTCGTGGGAGGAATTGGACAGTAAGAGGAATACACGATAGAAGTGATAGGTCTGACCTCTAGTATAGAGGAAGGTAGAAACCTACTTCACCAGGCAGATGGAAGCATTAATAAAAAATGGATTGCTTGAATAGGGAAAGATCTTAAAACAAGTAGTGAAAAAACTTTTGACAACCTGGTTTGTGAGATTGTGGGACATGGAAGAAGATTTGACTTGTTTGAGAGCCATAGAACTAAGGAATCTGGATAATATAACTACTCATCACTACTTGAGGCAAAGGTTGTATAATCTGAATCAACATGAGGGAAATCAATCCCTGACTGCCTGGCTGACATAATTCATTAGGAATGTGTGCTAATTGCTAATTGAGGTTCTCTTGGTTATCAGGGTCTGGAAGACAATAGAAAAAGGGAAGGCATTACTGAGATAATTGGACATAGGAGTGATGGTCTTTGATGCCCAGACCACTTCACCTGATAAGACTAAATTTACAGGACAAGAAATTCATTCAGCAGTAACCTAACCAGGGGGTTGGTACGGGCGTTTAGTTATTTTGTAGGGTAGGAGAGGTTCTGGCAGATCTGAATGATTTAGATTTACACACAAATCAGTTTTGAAAGCTGCTAAAGCACTCAAGAGGGGATTAGTCAAAAAGGGTAAATGGGTCAAAGAGGTCTGGCCAGATCACTCCAAAACAAATGAAAGGATTTGTGTTGTACTGAAGTTCCTAAGGTAAAATTGACAGGAAATCAAATCCTGGGTTAGTGAGCCTTTAGAAGGCTTTAAAGTCTGTGTAACAGTTCACAAAGACACAAATGAAAAAACAGTGCAGGCAAAAAATGTTTCGTCTTATGGGTTGGCAGTTCTTCATGTCAGATTATGTGTGTGCATTTCTACCTTGTAAGAAAATATACTATAGATGGCAACTGTTCACATAGCTCAAGATCCTTTCTGCAACCAGGCATGACCAATGGAGAAATGTAAGTTGTGCTGCAAGCCTGGAGCCTAACAGACCCCAGAAGTTAGCTCTATCTACAGGCATGGCAGGCAAGAGCACGACCCTGCTCCCATGTCACCCTTAGCCCACAGCACCACGCCTATTGAGCTCAGGAAGATGTACTGTGGTCCAATCACAGAATTCCATTATGAGGAAGTAGGGTGGTCAATGCAGAATATTTTAGAGAATGAGGAACTACTTAAGGTACCAGCCAACCCCACCATTGTACTTGCTTTATTATTTTGAAGAAACCATTGATAGAAGTAAGATGATATTTTCATGTCATATTGTATTTTATCATATTTTAAATGGATTCCCAAGAGAAATGTCACTTACTTGGAAAAAATGATAGTAGGAATTCAGAGATTCTGACTTTGGAAAAAAGGTTTATTATGTAATGTATTCATTTATTATGTATTACATATGTTTTATTATGTAATGTTAACCTTTGTGTATCTTACTAATTTTGAAAAGCCTCTGGAAGAACAGTAAAAACAGCATCTGAAGAGTTTTTTTTTTTTCTTTTAAAAACATCTTGCATGGAATGAAAATCCTTCTACAGGGATTTAGAACCTAAGTTCCTCACAATGTCTATACATAGTCGTTCTCCCCCATCTGTCATGACTCTCACAACAGCCACAGCCCAGAAGTAACCATCACACCATTTTACAAATAGACAGTGGGAAAGTGTTGACCTTGACTGAATTAAATTATTTAAATGCTGAGGATATATCACTAGGCACAAACTCCTATAGAATCATTAATTTGCTTGATCTTCCTGCAATCTAGGAAGCAATTATCTTATTTGGACTTTGAAGATAAAAATAAAACGTATATTAGAGAGATTAGCCAATTGATCTAAGACTGCAGATCCAGAGATAAAACTACGAATTTGAATCCATATCTATGATTTCCAGGCCTCAGAAGTTCTCTTGTGTCCAGTGTTCTTTTTGCATAGTCTTGCAGTGGTCTGTCAGGGTGGCCCCAGCTACAAGTGGCCCTCGTGACATTCCGTTGTCATGTGCACTAGCAATACTCTTTGGATGCTTCCTGAATTTCAGGACATCAGGGCAAAAAGGAGCATTAGATAAAATCTACCCTGAGTGGTTCTCAAACTGGACTGTGTGCAGGACCATCTGGAAGCTTATGAAAGTATCTATCCCTAAGCTTCATTCTCCAAAGTTGTAATTGGGTGTATCTGGGATGAAGTACAGCATCCAGCTTTTTAACATGCCCTCAAGCTTACTCTGATGTTAGTTGGTCAGAAAAGAAGGACATCTGGATGAAAGGGATAGTACAATTTCCCTAGAAAGTACATTAAGTTTTCTTTTAGTGGAGCCCATTTGCGTCCTTTGGTGGCTAATCATGGTGAGTCATTTTATTAGAAAATGGCACATAGTGCTTAACATCTTCTGCCAAATCGATAAGACATTTTTTAGCAGGTTGCTATGATTGAGTGAAAGAACAAGTCAAATTAGATTTCATATTGTGGAAAGAGTAAAACATTTGGAGTGGCTAGAGTCCAACTTGTGCATCATTTGAAATAACTGAGTATGCAGAAGAACTCAATGCAAAGGACTTCACATTCCTGAACACAGCCCTATGTGACTGAGTATCCTTAAAAGTGGAGACACGGGCATTACCCACGCCATACATTCCCTATAGATATCAGTGCAGGCATGCAGTTGTTAGTGCTTAGAAAATTAGAAATGAGACATTGGACCTTAGTTTTGGCTGAGGTAGAAAGTCTCAGACAGGATACCTGGAAATTTGATGGACTTCACAATACCTATCATGTAGGCAGTTACCTTGATTAGATTTATAAAGTCACCAAGGTCCTGATATCCCGGGCTGCATTCTCTAACCCAACTCCACGGCACCGATGAAAGGTGAATCTGCCTGACGTCATTTTTCCCATTGTAGAAACAAGATGCATGAACAATGATTTATAAAATATCATGAATAATAATAGTATGACCATTATTGGATCTGGCTTAGCATTTAGTTGGCATTATTACAAGCAGATTTCATAAAAGAGTTCAGAATCCTTGCCCGGGGTGTCATTATGGGAAGACTGCGCTCTGAATGGAAGAAACAAATGTGTCTCCACAGATCAGTTCTCAAGTAAAGACAGAGTTTTAACCAGTGTTCAGTTCCTCCCATTAAAAACACAACTCTTCATTTCCCAAAGTTAAAGGACCTAGCCAGGGTTTCAGGAGACAGTAATTTTTGGTGGCAGGGTCAGCAAATTGTGCTAAGTGTGTATCTTGTGATCTCCATAAAAGGGGAGCATTGAATTTTCTGTCCACTTAACAGTGCTGTTTGTTAATGATGGGCAAGTGGCTTGCATTATTTATGGAGGACTTTGATAACTCAGCAGTTTGCGGGGATTATATGAAGAAAAGGAACACTTTATCATCTCATAAAATGCTACACAGTAACTTTAGCACTAAAGTTTTAAGGAAGGAGGTTGTGGATTTTCTTGTGGCCAAGCGAAAAGGGCGTACTGGCATTTCACATTTAAATTAGTCTCACCATTCTCATAACTGGGTGCACATGCCTGCTGGTAGAGTGGAGCATTACTTCAAGAGCAAGGAGATTTATTTCATCTATTATAAATTCTTCCCAAAGCAAATAGCCATCTTATTAAAATGCTGTAAGTTCATCCATGTGGAATTTGGGTGCAGGTAATTTTGGACAAGCCACTCTGTACTGGTAATGAAAACAGAAATGAATTGAACCTCCTAATGGAAAAGTGACAAGCAAATAAATTAATATGTGAGCTACCCAGTTTTAGAAAATGATCTAAGACAAAGCACAACTTAAAGTTGAAAAGGGACGACATCAAGAGTCTCCAGGCTTTCTTACTCTAATTAAAAGCTGTGAAGTAGCCATGTTGTTGAGTGGAAGAAATGGTTTTCCTTTGAGTAGAGCCCTTCAGCTGGCAATCCAATCCTAGGTGGTCGGTCATGAAACCATGTGCATACACGTAATGGGATGTGGACTGAGCAGTCAGGTTGTGTTTCTAACTTTAAGAATATATACATCAGCAATTAAAGACAAAGAAGCCATGATTTTGAGAGAAAGCAAGGGTATACATGAAGGGGGTTGGAGGAAAGGAAAGGGCTGCATGCATAATTATATCTTAATTTAAAAAATAAAATATATTATTTTAAATATGAATAAAATAAAATAAATGTATTAAAAACAAACTTGGAAACCATCATCCAGGGCAACTCTGAATCTGGTTTGTACCCATCCTGACACTGTTCCCCACCTGCTTAGGACCTCATTTTCAATTCCATCACAAGTTTGGGAATCGAACCAGTGCTCTTAACCCTGGAGCCATCTCTCCAGCCCTCAAGAGAGCCTTGAAATGAATGTACAGGGAAGAGGAAGAGGTGCCGTTCCTTTAGGTCTCACAGTAGCCTGTGTTCCTGTAGGACAACACAAGACATCACTGGAAGGAATTTCTGCTTCTTCAGTGAGTTGATTAGGACAGACCTTACTGTCTAGAGCTAGGGAGCTAGGAATGACCCTGGTCTCAAAGCATTTAAAGGTTTCTTTTCCTGCACCCATTATTATTATTATTATTATTTTTTTTTTTTTTTGGTTTTTCAAGACAAGGTTTCTCTGTGTAGCCCTGGCTGTCCTGGAACTCACTCTGTAG
The DNA here is from genome assembly GCA_028551405.1 of Uromys caudimaculatus. Taxonomy (NCBI): domain Eukaryota; kingdom Metazoa; phylum Chordata; class Mammalia; order Rodentia; family Muridae; genus Uromys; species Uromys caudimaculatus. The sequence goes on along the minus strand of JAPYYD010000241.1, from coordinate 1,332 downwards.
ACCAGGCTGGCCTCGAACTCAGAAATCCGCCTGCCTCTGCCTCCCAAGTGCTGGGATTAAAGGCGTGTGCCACCACGGCCCGGCTGCACCCATGTATTTTTTAAGCTACATTTACCCAGATAAGCTCCCAAATTATCTAAGTGTCTGACAGAGAGAAAATACTTGTACATTCCTTTATAGTGATCTCTGCATTCCGTTTGGTAAATCTATTACCTTAGCAGTTAAAAATAAAAAGTAGCAAGAGAGAAACATTTTACCCTCTTTAGGAAGTATACCCTTCTTAATAATTATGAAGTTAAAGAGGAAATCACAACTAAATTTCCAAGTGACTCAGAAATATGCATACATAAGAGCATTAATACTACAGGTGCAAGACACCAGTTAGAAAGTCTATGGTCTTTAAGACAAAAATTCAAAACTGCTCAAATATATGGACATTATGTTAATTATATTCACTATAAAACCCAAAACCAGGCCGGGGACCTCAGCTTGGGCCATAGGGCTCCATAGCCAATTAGCGCCGGGAGAGGGATACCCTCCCAGGAGCTTGGGAAAGCCGGGAGTGGGCCCAAGACAAGCTCCACAGCTCACCAGGAATAGCCCTGAACCTGCGAGACACAGAGACTGCGGTAGGCGGGCATAGAAACCCCCTGGATCCCAACAGCGGCGGCTGCGGCAGGAGACGTCTGCCTGGGCCACCAGGGTTCTGTAGTCAAGGAGCTCCAGGAGAAAGTTACTCACCCAGGAGCTTGGAAAAAACACCTCTAAGAGAGAGCTGGTCTTCAAGGAGTATTGATACAGAGGCCTGCAGGTGAGAAAAGCCATAGCCAGAAAGTAAGATCAGCTAACATCAGAGTTAACAAGATGGCAAAAGGCAAGGGCAAGAACCTGAGGAACAGAAACCAAGGCCACTTGGCATCATCAGAACCCAGCTCTCCCACCACAGCAAGCCCTGGAGTCCCCAGTACGCCAGAAAGCAAGACTCAGATTTAAAATTATTTCTCATGATGATGATAGAAGACCTCATGAAACTGCAAAGCTTCTGTAAGGCAAAGGGCACTGTCAATAGGACAAAATGGCAACCAACAGATTGGGAAAAGATCTTAACCAATCCTATGTCTGATAGAGGGCTAATATCCAATATATACAAAGAACTCAAGAAGTTAGACTCCAAAAAACCAAATAACCCCATCAAAAAATGGGGAACAGAACTAAACAGAGAATTCTCAACTGAGGAAATTTGCAGGGCTGAGAAGCACCTAAAGAAATGCTCAACATCCCTAGTCATCAGGGAAATGCAAATCAAAACAAGTCTGAGATTCCACCTCACAC
>JAPYYD010000240.1:0-26825 GCA_028551405.1 Uromys caudimaculatus | reverse complement strand
AAATTAACTCAAACAAATCAGTAGCCTTCCTATACTCGAAGGATAAACAGGCTGAGAAAGAAATTAGGGAAATCACACCCTTCACAATTGTCACAAACAATATAAAGTATCTTGGTGTGACTCTAACCAAACAAGTGAAAGATCTGTATGACAAGAACTTCAAGTCTCTGAAGAAAGAAATCGAAGAAGACCTCAGAAGGTGGAAAGCTCTCCCCTGCTCTTAGATTGGCAGGATTAATATTGTAAAAATGGCCATCCTGCCAAAAGCAATCTACAGATTCAATGTAATCCCCATCAAAATTCTAACCCAATTCTTCATAGACTTAGAAAGAGCAATTTTCAAATTCATTTGGAACAACAAAAAACCCAGGATAGCAAAAGCTATTCTCAACAGCAACAGAACGTCTGGGTGAATCAGCATTCCTGACCTCAAGATGTACTACAGAGCAGTAGTGATAAGAACTGCATGGTATTGGTACAGCGACAGGCAGGTAGATCAGTGGAATAGAATTGAAGACCCAGAAATGAATGCACACACCTACGATCACTTGACTTCGACAAAGGAGTCAAAACCATCCAGTGGAAAAAAAGACAGCATTTTCAACAAATGGTGCTGGTTCAACTGGCGGTCTACATGCAGAAGAATGAGAATTGATCCATTCCTATCTCCCTGTACAAAGCTCAAGTCCAAGTGGATGAAGGACCTCCACATCAAACCAGATACACTGAATCTAATAGAAGAGAAAGTAGGGAAAAGCCTCGAATACATGGGTACAGGGGAAAAGTTCCTGAACAGAATACCAATGGCTTATGCTCTAAGATCAAGAATAGACAAATGGGACCTCATGAAATTGCAAAGCTTCTGTAAGGCAAAGGACACTGTCAATAGGACAAAATGGCAACCAACAGATTGGGAAAAGATCTTTACCAATCCTACGTCCAATAGAGGGCTAATATCCAACATACACAATGAACTCAAGAAGTTAGACTCCAGAAAACCAAATAACCCCATCAAAAAATGGGGAACAGAGCTAAACAGAGAATTCTCAACTGAGGAAATTTGCAGGGCTGAGAAGCACCTAAAGAAATGCTCAACATCCTTAGTCTTCAGGGAAATGCAAATCAAAACAACTCTGAGATTCTACCTCACACACGTCAGAATGGCTAAGATCAAAAACTCAGGTGACAGCAGATGCTGGCAAGGATGTGGAGAAAGAGGAACACTCCTCCATTGTTGGTGGGATTGCAAGTAGGTACAATCACTCTGGAAATCAGTTTGGCAGACCCTCAGAAAAATAGACATAATACTACCTGAGGACCCAGCTATACCACTCCTGGGCATATACCCAGAAGATGCTCCAACATGTAATAAAGACACATGCTCCACTATGTTCATAGCAGCCATATTTATAGTAGCCAGAAGCTGGAAACAACCCAGATGTTTCTCATCAGAGGAATGGATACAGAAAATGTGGTACATTTACACAACAGAGTACTACTCATCTATTAAAAACAATGATTTAATGAAATTTGCAGGCAAATGGATGGAACTTGAAAATATCATCCTGAGCGAGGTAACTCAGTCACAAAAGAATGAACATGGTATGTACTCACTGATAAGTGGATATTAGCCCAAACGTTCAGAATACCCAAGTTTCACTTTACAGTAACAGCTGGACTGAGAATGAGGTCCCAGAGGGAGGCTTGGAGAAGAGACTGAAGGAGCTGAGGGAGTCTGCAGCCCCATGGAGGGAGCAACAGTGTCAACTGGCCTGACCCCCCTCCCTGGTCTTCCTAGAGGCTGGACCATCAACCAAAGAATACACATGGAGGGACCCATGGTTCGGACCACATATGTCGCAGAGGAGGGCCTTGTTGGCCATCAGGGGGAGGAGAGGCCCCAGTAAAGGGGAATGTCAAGGTGGGAATATGGGAATGGGCGGGCGAGTGGGTGGGATGTGGAATTTCCTCAGTGAGATGGGAGTGGGGGAAGGGATAGGTGGTCTCCAAAGAGGATACCTAGAAAGGGGGAAACTTTGGAAATGTAAATAAAGTATCAAAAAAAAAGAAGTCTAATCCTTAATACAACAGTGTTGAGAAGTAGGATCTTTAAGAGGTAAATAAGTCCTGCTGACTAATTCTACCCACTTTGATGGACTGTATCAAAAGAATGAGTATGCTGTCCGGTCTTTATTTTCACTCTACTGCTATGTGGTACCTTACACCATGGGATGATGGGACATAAAAGCCTTTCCAAGTAACTATCTTAGAGTCCTCAACCTCCTGTATGTATAATGATATATAACTGAAGTATAATAAACTTTTACTATTTTTAAATTAAAAAAAACAATTCTGCTTTATAATTATGTCTAAAGAAACTTCCAATAGAAATAGAAAATTCATGCTGATCCTTGCTGCTGACAACACAAAGAGCAATGTTTTGTCTAAAGTATACCCCATCATTTGCTTTAAGTCTCTTTTTTAAAATTTAAATTATTTTATTTATTTACAATACAATTATTTCCCCCTTAGGTGCCCCCCCCATAGTTCCTCATCCCATTCCTCCTCCCCATTGGTTCCTTATTTCTATTTAGTTTTTACTTTTGTTCTATTCCAGTTTATTTGTTTTTTTCTATTATTATTATTATTATTATTATTATTATTATTATTATTATTATTATTAATTATATGTTTGTTCTATAACAAGAAAAAGAAAAAAAGGGGTTTGGATTTTTCATTATCTTTAATCTTTTTTTATAATTCAGTTGTTATCCCCCTCCTGTTCTGCCATCCAACAGTTCCTCATCCCATTCCTCCTCCCCCATCTCTAAGAGGATGTCCCCACACTCTCATATACCCTCATACCCCACTACTCCTCCCTGTCTGGAGCCAAACCCTTGAGATGGCAAGAGCCAAACCCATAAAAATTACCCACTGTCAGTTATGGTATAAGGTTAGAAAGGACAGGGCTTCGTGGTCTCAGGTCTCAGGAATTGCAAGAACATTCCTAAAAACCAGTAGTTGATTGGCCTTGGGCCATGTGTAATCTCCCCACCTGCCTGTCTTTTTATACTGCTGTCCTGAAATAAACTTTGAGAGTTTGATCAGAATACAGACTTGCTCTCATTTCTCGTGTCTCTTGCCCTTCATTCGTCAGTCCCCTCCTTAGGTCCACGCTGATGACCCTGTGGGCCAGAGCACTCCCAATTCCCTGAGGCCTAAAGTCTCTCAAGTTAGGTGAGTCTTTTCTCATTGAAGCTAGACCAGGAAGTCCTCTGCTGTTTATGTTTTGGGGGCTTCAGACCAGCTTGTGTATGCTGCCTGGTTGGTGTCTCAGTGTCTGAGAGATCTTGGGGGTCCAGGTTAGTTGAGACTGCTGGTCCTCCTACAGGGTTACCCTCCTGCTCAACTTCTTCCAGTCTTTCCCTAATTCAACCACAGGGGTCAGCAGCTTCTGTCCATTGGTTCAGTGTAATTATCTGCTTCTTTCTGAGTCAGCTGCTTGTTGGGCTTCTCAGAGGGCAGCCATGCTTGGCTCCTGTCTGTAAGTACATCATAGCATCAGTAATAGTGTCAGGACTAGGAGGACCCCTTAAGATGGGTACCAATTTGGACCAGACACTGGACCTCCTCTTGCTCAGTCTTTTCTCTGTTTTTGTCCCTGCAGTTCTTTTAGACAATTCTGAGTCAGAGTTTTTGACCGTGGGATGACCACCCCCTTCCTCCACTTGATGCCCTGTCTTTCTACTGGAGGTGAACTCTACAAGTTCCCTCTCCCTACTTTTGGACAGTTCATCTAAAGTCCCTCCCTTTGAGTCTTGAGATTCTTTCACCTCTCAGGTCTCTGGTACATTCTAGAAGGTCCCTCCATCTCCCACCTCCTGAGATTGCATATTCTCAGGAAATATCAGACATTCTTTCAATTCCTGAGACCCGAGCAATTCCTGGGACCTGAGACCACAAACACCCTGTCCTTTCCTAACCTTGCACTTTAACTAACTAGGCTTCACAGAACAGCGGGTAATTTCATGGGTTTGGCTCCTGACACTGGGTATTCTATGCTATTTTTTGATTAATATCCACTTATTAGCAAGTACATAACAGGTGTGTCCTTTTGGGTCTGGGTTACCTCACTCAGGATGATTTTTTCTAGTTCCATCCTTTTGCCTCATTCATCAAACTCACGATGTCCTCATTCTTAATTGCTGAATAGTATTCCATTGTGTAAATGAACCACATTTTCTGTATGCATTCTTCCATTGTGGGACAACTCGGTTGTTTCCAGCTTCTGGCTACCACAAATAAGGCCACTATGAATATAGCAGTACATGTGCTCTTATGGCATAATGGGGCATCTTTTGGGTATATGCCCAGGAGTGGTATAGCTGGGTCTTCAGGTAGATCTATTTCCAACTTTCTGAGTAACCTCCAGATTGATTTCCAGAGTGGTTGTTTGGTTTTTTGGAGGATAGCGTCTTGAGTTCTTTATACATTTTGGATATTAGCCCTCTATCAGATGTGAAGTTAGTGAAGATTATTTTCCCAACCTGTATGTTGTCAATTTGTCCTATTGAGTATGTCAAATATGACTCCATTAATTATTAAGGATTATAGCTTACTTTCATTCAGTTGTATAAATAATGTATACCCATCATTATTTTAGAAAGAAAAATATTTAGAATAATCAATAAATATTAGCTTTTACATGAGTCATGTGAACAAATCCTCCAGGTGTTTACTTTGGTAGTATTCAGAAATCCTGGAAGTTTTATTACGACTAGAATGACATGGGAGTAGAATTCCTATATGCAGTTTAGATTTGGTATAGTCTATATACTTTTTTGGAAATTGAGAAATAAAGTATCAGAATCTTGTGAAGCATTATATTTAGCAAAGTTTAATATTCTAGGACACATTACTTAATCCCCTGCTGCTTAGGCTACAGGGGTCAATCTCCTAAACCAGCAGCCTTTTACCTTCAGAAAGAGCAAGGAAGATTTTAGAATATTTTTACAAGTTATCATCAGCATTTCAGCACAGTTTAGAGAGCTAGAAGTTGCTGAGACCCTCAGACTTTTTTTTTTTCAATTCTTTCTTTTTATACTTTATTTATATTTCCAATGTTTACCCCTTTCTAGGTCTCCTCTTTGGAAACATCCTATCTCCTCCCCCTCCCTCGTCTCTATGAGGGTATTCCACCTCCTACCCACCCGCCCACCCATTCCCATATTCCCACCTTGACATTCCCCTTTTCTGGGGCCTCTAACACCCTCAGGCCCAAGGGCCTCTCCTCCCCCTGATGACCAACAAGACCCTCCTCTGCCACATATGTGGTCCAAACCATGGAGACCCTCAGACTTTAAAGCCATCACCAGAGTACTACTCTGTGCACTTTGCTGCAACCCACTCCAGGCCAGGAGGCTCCCGGCAGCAGTCCTTTATGTTTTTTGTCATGCCTAGATACCCCTGAAATGATCATATGGTTGCTGAAAATCAAATGTGTCTTTTACTAGGGCATTTGGTATGTTATGTAAACTGCTGGACCATATCTGAAGCCCTCCCGCCAGCTTCATAAAAATAGAAACTTTATTGTACAAATAAGGAATAACCTTTTTCTGAACTTGTGAATTTATTTTAATTTCTAATATTCAACAGTTCTCCAGTGTTATTTTTCTATAAAATATACAGAATTATATTCATATATAATGTTTAGAATCCACTTTACCCAGAATATGGTTTTCTGAACTAGCAAGCTGCAAAGAGCTAACTGTCCCTTCCTCCCTGTGGAGCCCTCTCGGGAGGCTATCGATCACCTCAGGGTCTGCACCTGAGGAGAGAAGTTATTGACAGTGGAAAGATGACAGGAAACAAGAAATACCTGGGAGCAAGTCAGAAAGTCCAATCAAGCTCAGACCAGCCTTTATTCCAAGTCCGTATTAAGCACTTAGGGAGGGAAGGGACAGGAGCAGGAAGGTTACTAGAGGTCACTACAGAGCAGGGAGAGACAGAGGGAGAGAAATTTCTCAGGGCCACTTAATTGCAGCCACTGTAAATCAGCATAACAAGTCTCAAGATAGCGGGATATCTCAAGGTCTCTTTGGAGTCACTATAAACAAACCAACTCATCTGCAGAGGGGAGGAATCAAAGAAATGTCTGCTAAAGCCTGGGACCCTCTGGCTAGCTGATTAAGAGCAAGGCCTTAGGTTCAAACAAGGCCATTTGGTCTCCGGCAGCAAGCTCATCCTTCATCTCTTTCTGACTTACTCTATTGCTGGCTCAGACACATTTCTCTTTGTAGTTTTAATAACAAATATACTCTACTTTTGATTACAATCCATTATCGATAACTTTGGTTAATTTTGTGTGAATATATTGATATATCATATGAATAACTTAATATCTGATGCAAAGGTAACAACTAGGATTGTTCTACATTTAAATATTTGATTTAAATATAAAAAGCATTGAGATGGGGTCTGGTTTGGAACTTTGGATGTCCCAGAACTTGCTAGGTGTACAGGGCTGGCCTTAAGCTCACAAAGATCTGCCTATCTCTGAATTAAAGTAATGTACCAACATGCTAGTTTACATTTATCATCAAAGGAAATGACAACATAAAGTAAGACTGGATACCATAGAGATCCCTGGCAGGAACTGATCCCAAAATATTCATTCCTTGACATTGTCTGTCGTTCATTATTTCAGACATTTACCACTTGCCTGGCTAAGGTGATCCATTATGACTCATCCTGACTCCATCGTTGGTGACATTCTGAAGCTACATCCATTTCTTATGGTGCCCTTTTCTAAATAGAAAGATGTTAGAAGATACTGATTGTCAAATAAAGCAAGGATTAGTGAATTTCCTGAAAGAAATATGTTGTATTAAATCATACCTATACAAAGAGCCATGTACTTTTCAGATTTTCTAAATGAAACTTAGACTATGTCATCCATTGCCATCCTTTAAATCTGGAAAGCTTGGTGTATTCTCATTTTGTGGACATTTTCACTTTATTTAATGTTGAACTTCACCATGTGTTAGAGAGAAATCTTGAAAGCTGCCTCTTAGAACAAATGGAGCTGAACTTTCAGAACACGCAAATAACACAGAGCAGACTCAGCTAGTCTCAATGACTGTGTAATTACAGAAGCAAGAATGTACTTGAATCAGGTGGGAAGATGAGGATTAGCTGAGATTTCTGATTTTGATAAGAATGAAAAATTCACAGTAAGTACCATAGAAGGGAAGACATCTGAAATACTTTCAGGTACATACCCTTAGCAATGTCAAAAGAATGCTACAGGAATCCTGACTCAGTGTCTAGAACACAGGCAGAAAAGACAATATTCTACATCTGTTCATAATGTTCATAGCAGTGTCCTTTCCTCAGAAGCCTTGTTCACCAATGTCATTTATTTCATCCCCTAATTATTGGTAACTGCTTTGTGTATACTGTGAATGTAGCAAAGTTATTTGGGAAGGGATATTGACGGCATTCTCTGTGTGCTGGGCCTTTATGTCATGCTTTGTTATCATTTCTTTCTTTCTTTTTTTTTTTTTTTCGAGACAGAGTTTCTCTGTATAGGCCTGGCTGTCCTGGAACTCACTCTGTAGACCAGGCGGTCCTCGAACTCAGAAATCCGCCTGCCTTTGCCTCCCGAGTGCTGGGATTAAAGTCATGAGCCACCACTGCCCAGCTTCTTATCACTTCTTGAATGTCATCAGTGATCACCTCATTTCCTGCAGTCAAAACAAATATTTCCTTCTTTACACCCTGAAAGTTTACAATCAGGCCCAAAGTTGGGATCTGCAATCAAATTCCTTCCCAGAATTCAGGAGTGGAATTTCTTGAATGTGACTGGGAATTACATCTATCTGTCTAGAGAGATTGATCAACAAGGAGGAGCTTCCTAGCACCATTAAGGTGTCTGTGCACCTGTAAAAAGTAATCATTGGGGGGCAGGAAATACATAGCATGTACAGTAAATTAGACTGTAAGGAACTGAGTTAAAATGTTTTTCAGTCTAACAGATAGCAACATGGAATAAGGCACCAGTATGTAACCATTAAAAAGCTAACTGTAACTTTTTACAAATTATTTATTTTATGTTTTCATATTATAATATTATATAATTTTTTCTTCTCTTTTTCCCTCCAAGCATTCTAAAATACCCACCCTTGCCCTGTATCACATGCATGAGTTATTTCTCATTAATTATTATTAGATAAGTTTATGTATGCTTATGAGTGTGGGTGTAGAACCTTCTTAGTTTATATAATGTTATTTGTATTTATATATACTCAGGGATGACCACTTGGTATTATATAACCAATTTGTGTGTTCTGAATCAACATGATAAAACCACTGATGAACTCACAGAAACTGAGGCAACATACACAGGGATTGAACAAGTCTGCCCCAGGTTCTGTGCATATGTATTATCGCTTCCTGTTAAGTGTTTTTTATGGGATATCTGAGTGTGATACTGGGTAGACCTTTTTGTTTTTATGTTGTTTTTTGAGGGAGGGGCTTTCTTCTGTTTGTTTTTTTGTGTCTATTACTGATGTGTGAGTTTTTGTTTTATCTCATTATCTTTCAAATTATATATATTATGTTACATTATGTAATATCATATTTATTGTAATCCCTTAGAAGTCTGGTTTCCTTCTAATAAGTGACATAAACAAAGTAGATATGGAGAGACAGTGATGAGAAATTGGGAGGAATAGGGGAAACATAATAATATGTAAAAAGAATTATTTTCAATAAAATAAAAAAACTACAGTATTTCTTTATATATTTATAAATATTTTGTGCACAAATTGAGAAATGCTTTTGCAGAAACAACAAAAATGGTCATCAACGAGTTTCATAAGAAGCTATTTTAAATATACGTTAAAAGAATTCTACGAAGAAACAATTTTATGGAACAAAACCCACAGTGGCCGGTATGAATTTTGCTGCCAAGAGTTACAGGCACTATAGGTCCTTTAGGTGAAAAAATTATATAGCGTATCGAGATTCTTTTTTAAAAACTGCATATTAGTATGGTTTAGCATATGAGACAATCAAGCCTTGAATACAAACTGGGTCTCATGGTTTGAAGGATTTATGGGGACCGCTTTAAAGAATCATCACCAGCAAATCTGCTTGTATATGTACTTTGAGTGTTACTGAAGTAACATATCACAGCAATTATGATGAATTGTATGAAAAATCATACGTGCAATCAAGTAATATCTAGTCGTATTTTGTTGCAATAAATTAAGTGGAACATTTATTTCCTAAATAAATCACAATAATTTTAATAGATTGAGATGTTCAACAGTTCTAATGAAGAAACTGAAGCTATGTTTTGGGTACATGAATGTACAATGGCCATCATGTTGCTTTCAATCTGTAGCTAATTAATGAGATCTTTGCTATTGAATATCTACATCATGGAAGAGAAAGTCTTTTCATCCATGTAGAGTGATGATGACAGATAATCATAACTGCTTTAATGCTTTAAATGAATCTTGCTTCTGTGGTGTATTAAAACAAATTTCAAGTGATTGAAGAAACAATAAAGAACATCAAATTAATAATAAGAAAGAAAGAGCACAAGGATTCACTAATGATTGATATCAACCATTTAATAAAGATAGAATATCAATTCTTCTAATATTATTCTATGAAATAAAAATGGGATAGAAACTATCACATGTTCCACATAACCCAACATCATATCAGATTTCTGATACCAAGAAGAAATAAAGGGATGACAAACCAGAAGGAAATTATGGAATAATATCTGATAAACATGGAAGCAAAATTTCATTTTAAATACTCATCAAGTATTGTGGTGACTATCTTAAGATTGCCAGACAACAAAATAACCTACAGGGAAAAAGAAACCAAATTTTCTTGATAATCAGGAAGGTTACTGTGGTATGTGGTGTATATTCTTTTTCCCATGTCAAGTCAATAGCATGAGCTTTAGGCAAAAAAGAAAGTTCATGTAACACTATCTGAGTCCCAAGAAACATGGTTGAAGTCTCTGAAGAAAACAACATGGAGGCTCATCTACAAATCTTGACAAAGCCAATTTAACATTTTTGAAAGACCTTAATATTTGACTAGTGGGCGTGATAAAACAAGTACATTGCGGATCTGTCCAATGCTCATGCACAACAAATGACATCCCAAAAGACTGCCACAGCTCAGGTGGCATTTCAATACCTGCCACATGAGATGAGGCTGTCACAATGGAGTGAAAAGTCAGCCTACATAATAGAGATAATGCACATTGTCAAGTCATTTGACATTGCATTATCACCCAGAATACAGAAAGGTTAGAAAACCACAAACATCAAGACACTCAATTCACCCAATCAGTAAGAATTCAAAAGTACTGGAAAATATTTATGTTGACAATGACATAATTCAACCAAAGTATGAAGCAGATTCTATTTCATAGTAACTAAGAAAGTACAACAAACTCAATACAATGCATCTATTATAACCTACGGGCATGCTAACCATCCAGAAAATGTACGCAGTGATGATGGATGGGTAAAGACTCCACTACATTTATAGTTTGATTAGAATTCAGTGTGGCCATGACAGGCGTAAGTATAAGGCTGTTCAAAAAATTATAAATCAAATTCAGTGCTCCAACTATTTCACTCTAACCAAGTTACATAAATTCACATATCAGACATACGTCTGTGTTGTTGCAGGTGTAATATAAGGCAGTATTATATCAAAACAAATACCAATTAGGGGGTGAATGAAAAATAGAAGGTCTATACTAACATTAGGTATAAAATTCTCTCATAAATGACACTGAAATTCTCTAATTTCATTTGAGTAAAATGTATGAAATTATTCTCAATCTTTTGAGTGAGATGTGAACAAACATCAACTGAAGAAATAATGAGTCATCAAAACACACTGACTACCAGGGACTGAAGATCAGGCGAGAGATCAACAGTATAACTCACTGAATGTCTGCACATGTATTGATATTGTACAGGATGAGTATTCAAGCTGTGTAATTACAGCTAATATTGGATTTAGCATGATCACAGATTCTCTAGATGAGAGGAATCACAGGAAGTTTGAGGAGATTTTGCAAACGTGACTGGCATACAACAGTATATGGACACCAGAGATCATGCTTAGCTCCTAGCTCATTGTTGCATGTGAGACTGCCCTTCCCTACACTAGACAATGGAAGACACAATGATTAAACTCAAAGTCTGAATGAGATGGGACCTTCATGACTTTCTCAATTTTTTTCTTACTATGAAATTTCTGATGAAATCTATTATCACGATGGACAATTGTGTTCATAGGTATGGCTGTTGACACATGATCTGGACCAAGCTGCTCAGAAGATTGTCTCTGGAGTAAATGCCATGGAACTGAATGAAATCATGACACCTGAGTATGGAGCACATGATCTTCATAACATGTTTTCAGAAATGTGTTGACCAAGTTTTCAGATGACAGATGCATAGCTTAAGGCCAGAATTTTTCAGATGTATCCAGGGAGCTTGGCACATGGTGAGTGGAAAGGAAGTGTAGAATACAATTAAGTGGATCTCCAGACAGCAATAGCCTTAAAACAGAAATACACATGTAAAGTGTGTGAGAGATGCTTGTCTGCACATGAAATGGATTTCACAACAGCTCCACCATAGATCCTAGCAGAAATGAAGAAGCCATGTGCTTTCATTATTTCTTTCTTGCTCCTGAAGTTTTCTCTCATCTTGTGCAGTTTGACTGAAAACAGTTGCTTTTGGAGGATGAAGAACAATGACGATGGATGTTGTTTCCCTAATTTCTTTCTCAGTCCATTTATGATTTTTATAAAGAAAGGCTACTGATATGTTTGAGCTAATTTCAGCCACTTTGCTGAAATAGTTTATCAGTTGTTCTCTGGTATATTTTTTGGGTGACTTATGTATACTATCATATTATCCTTAAATAGCAATACTTTGACCTTTTCCTTTCAAATTTGTATCTCCTTTAGTTGTCTTATTGCTGTGGATAGAAATTCAAATACTATATTGAATAGAGAGGGCAAGAGTGGACAGCCTTGTCTTGACTCTGATTTTAGTGGATTTGCTTCAAGTTTCTCTCCATTTAGCTTGATGTTGCCTATTGGCTTGCTGTATATTGCTTTGATAATGTTTAGGTATAGGCCTTGTATCCCTGATCTCTCTAATACTTTTAACAGGAAGGGGTGTTAGATTTTGTCCAAGACTTTTTCAGCATCTACTGATGTGATCATATGATTTTTTTTCCTTTGAGTTTGTTTATATGATGGATTACATTGATGGATTTCTGTATATTGAACCATTCCTGCATTTCTAGGATGAAGTTTATGTGACTATGATGGATGATGTTTTTGTGTGTTCCTGAATACCATTTGAAAGGGTATTTTTGTATCAATGTTCATAAAAAAAATTGGTATGACACTCTCTTTCTTTGTTGAATCTTTGTGTGGTTTAGGTATCAGGGTAAGTGTTGTTTTATAGAATGAGTTTGGCAGTGTTCCATCTGTTTCTATTCTGTAGAATAACTTCAGGAGTATTTGTATTATGTCTTCTTTGAAAGTCACCTTGAATTCTGCTATCTGGTCCTTGTGTTTTTTATTTGGGAAACTTTTAATGACTGCTTCTATTTCTTTAGAGGCTATATGGCTGTTTATATAGTTTACCTGATCTTGATTTAACTTTGTTAAGTGGTATCTGGTGAGAAAACCTTCAATTTCATTAAGATTTTCCAATTTTGTAGAGTGCAGGTTTTTGAAATGAGACTTAATGATTCTTTGAATTTATTCAGTGTCTGTTGTTATGTCTCTCATTTTGTTTCTGAATTTGTTTATTTGGATACATTCACTCTGTCTTTTGGTTAATTCACTTAGTTTGCCTTAGGGTTGTAATATTGTTGACTTTTCTTAAAGAATCAGCTTTCAGTTTCACAGATTTTGTTTTCTTTGTTTTTAAATCATTGATTTCTGCCTTGATGTTGATTATTTCCTCCTCTTTGATGTGCTTGCTTCTTTTTTTTTTCGCTAGAGCTTTCAGGTATACATTTAACTTATTGATATGAAAACCTTCTAATTTCTTTAAGGAGGCAGGTAGTGCACTGGATTTTCCTTTTAGCACTGATTTCATCATGTCCTATAGATTGGTATGTTGTCCCTACATTTTTGCTGAATTCTAGAAAGTCTTTTATTTCTGTCTCTATTTGTTTCCTGATCCAGAGGTCATTGAGTAGAAAGTGGTTCAATTTCCTTAAGTGTTTCTCTTGTTTATAAGGTCCACCTTCAATCCATGGGGGTCTGATAAGATACAAGGCTTTATTTCAATCTTCTTGTATCTTTTGGGGCTTGTTTTGGGACCAACTACATGGTCAGTTTTGGAGAACGATCCATGAGGTGCGGAGAAGAAAGTATATTCTTTTGTGATTGGGTGAAATATTCTATAGACAACTGTTAGGTCCTTTTCATTAATCATGTCTAATAGTTTCATTAATTTTTTGTCAGGATGACCTGTCAGTTGGTCTGAGTGGGGTATTGAATATTCCCACTATTAATTTGTGGGGTTAAATGTGGGATTTAAGCTTTGACAATGTTTCTTTTACAAATGTTGGTGTCCTTGTGTTTGGGGCATAGATTTTCAGAATTGAAATATCATCTTGGTAGATTTCTCTGTGATGAGTATGAAGTGTCATTCCCTGTCTCTTTTGATTAAAATTGGTTGGTGGTCTATTTTACTAGATATTAGAATGGCTAATCCAGCTTTATTCTTGGGTCTGTTTGCTTGGAAACCTTTTTTTCCATCCCTTTACTCTGAGGTACTATCTATCTCTATACCTAATGTGTCTTTCTTGCATTTGGCAGAATGATGAGTCCTGTTCTTGTATCTTTACTATCAGTCTGGGTCTTTTTATAGGGGGAACTGAGTCCACTGATGATATTAATAACCAGTGATTGCTATTTCCTGTTATTTTGATGTTGGTGGTGTTACTGTGTTTGAGTTTGTGTGATCTTCCCTTGTTTTTATTGGTATGGAATTGTGGGGCAGTGATCTGTAACAGGCAATCTGACATCCAGTTGAGCTCAGGCAAAAAAATTCTAGGAGACCCTGTGATAATTTTTCACAAGGGATCAGACCATATTTTTAGCCAATGCTCCTGGAAGACTCCTGCACAACTGGTCACAGACTTTACAACCCCTGTATAGAGAGAGGCCTGGCGTGTGAGACTTGTGTGAGAATTGTCATGTAGAAAGCAACCCTGAGTCCCAGGCAAAGCAAATGAGGCATTGAAAGGTCCCTAAGCTGGGCCAATGGAAAGTATCAGCTACCAAACCCCTGTCCCCTGCCAGAACAATATAAATAGAGCACCCTGACCTGAGTAGCTCTCTCTCTCTCCCCTCCTTCTCCACCTGCCTGCCCCGTGAGCGCTGCCCACCATCCAGAACGAATCAAGATGAAAACTACTTTGGTGTCAGAGAACTTTGTCTAAGGGGCTGTAGCACTTGGGCCCACAAGGAGTCCCGCTCTATGGTGGGGGCACTCCTAATGGCAGTAGGTACCGTAGGAAGCGTGCTACAGATGAGACCTGGAGTGGGGTAGTGAGTGCTCTGAGCACAACTGAGATGGAGAGCGCCAACTGCTAGTCTCTATCTGCGTTCCTTCCCTGCACCACGGCCAAGCAGCTGGCAGTGGCGGCAGCGGCAGCCTGACCGGCTTGGACGACGCCTGGGCCACAGCATCAGACCTGGGACTGGAGAGCGCCCAAGACAGCAGACGGCCACAGCATCGGACCCGAGACTGGTCAGCTCCCAAGGCTCGCCCCATCTCTAGCCGCCTGGGGCCTGACTCAATTTGGCGCACATATATGTGCATGCCCACAGGCGGGTCTCACAGAGATTGCGCGACTGGAATCAGACGGTGAGGGAAAAGGGCCAAAAGTGGCCAGCGCTCTTTTACTGACGCTCCTGAACTGGAGCCAGGGGACCTGTCCACACCTACGTTTCTCCCTGTGTGGGAGAGTGCGGCAACTGGCACCAACAACGTGGGGCTCGAACAGCGATCTGAACAGACTCTGCAGAAGGGTTAGCCCCAGCCCCCCAAGATCAGACCTGTCCTTTCCTGCTGTGCTTTCAGCGGGTGCCATTACATGAATCCAGACAAGCTAGGGGGACAATTGAGGTCTTCTGGCCAGAGCTATTCTCTGGTGTTGGCTAAAGTTTCCCCTAGCCCCTATCCAGATTCCAACAGCCAGAATGGGTGGTGGCCAAGGCTACCTGTCTAACTCATCTTAAAAACAACAAAAAAAGTGATAACGAAGCGACCACATAAAAGCTATTAGAGCGGGTCGCCAGATTTTAAGTATGCGGAAAGACTTGACGTTTTGAATCATTGTGGAATCCCCCAAGGCCAATTGATCAAGGGAATGTTCCCATTGAATGAAGCATTTCTTCTCTTTTCTGTCATGGGTAGCTCACAATCACACAAAATAATCTCCCCAGGCCAGGAAAATTCGTGCCCTTCTAAAATCCCATGGAATAAAAGTAGCCAAAAAACAAGCCTCCTGGTTTTGGGAAGGAGTCCTTAAGATAGCTCCAAGCTTGGCCAATGATAACATTTATAGCCCAGACTCATGGGCCCGAGTAGCTTCTCTCATTAAAAGCAGGGATACCCAAGAAGGAAAAACATCTTCCAGTGATTTTCTGCCAATCTTAGCTGCAATTCGACAATGCATAGGCCTATCACCTAAATCAGGACAGGCTGATGGCAACTTAGCTTCTGAGCCTCCTCAATCAGATGACATTATGTCCAAAGTCAAGGACATAAGACCAACCGTATCTCAGATCTAGCAGTCCTTATGCAGCTGCTAAGGGAGATAAAATCCATTTACCCACCCCTTCCCCCTTATGCCCTGGAGGAAACTCTAAACAAACCTTCTGTTCCTCCAGCCCCTCCAGCCCCTCCCACTCAGACTCAAGGGCAAGGCTCCATTAACAAAACAGAGGAGCTTCTGCCCTCTTCTCCCCCTACAGCACCTCCCCCCATCAGACCTGAGGGAGTTTACTCTCCTCCCCCTTCTCCAGGGCAGAGACCTGTAACACTTACAGCCTCTTATCCTCCACCTTCTATTTTCCAACAGCTTTGTAATGTCCAAGACTCTCTTGCAAAAGCTAGCCACGCCTCCCATGCTGCTCAAAAGTCTGATATGGAGCTAGAAATCCATAATGCTCTAGCATTCCTGGTTAATATCAACCCCAATCGAGCTAAACCACTCAATTGGTACCCACTCCAAGCCTCAGACTTAAAAGAACTCAGACAGGCAGTAAAGGAAGAGGGCATCCACACACCCTGAACAAAATCTCTCCTACAGAGCCATGTTGCCAACTTAAACACTCCTCAAGACTGGAGAGATATTTGCCGATCTTCCATCCCAGGCCCAATGTTTTTAGTGTGGGAAGCCTTATTTAGAGATGAATGCCATCAACAGGTGAGACAGAACCAGGACAGAGGTGATACCCCATGGGGTTTTAATGAACTCTTTGGCCAAGAAGAATTTTCTACTGGGGTGAGGTTAGCCAATCAGCCTGCAGGTTATTTCAAACAAGTCAAATTATGCACGACTCAGGCCTGGGACAGACTAACCCTGTCCTCAGGGACACAAGATCCTGCATCCTACCTGCTCTCTCTCCATCAAAAGCCAGGGGGATCTTTATCTGATTTTATTCTTAGAACCAAAATGAGTCTAGAAAGAAAAATTTATAATACAACAGCCTGAGACCTCCTTCTTAAGACAATTGTCTGGGAAGGTATGACTTCTGAATCCAGACTGGCTTGCCAAGGTCTCTGGGAAGAACATCACGATAGGTGGATTGTGGCTACTCGAGATATAAGGACAGCGTCACACCAGACAGCATCGATGGCTCAGAAATTTGTAGCAGCAGTAAAAACAGAAGGAATCTGCTTCAATTGTGGAGAGGCAGGGCATTGGAGGAATGTGTGCCCACAAAACTCCCCCCACCCATAACAGGCTCTAACCCCCCTAAGTATATCTGCCACCGCTGAAGTAAAGGTTTCCACTGGAGAAGGCATTGTACTGCCACACATAATAAAGATGGTAGGCCACTTATACTTTTAAACTTCGAACGAGGCAGCCCTCAGCCCTGACAGTAAGAGGGACAGATACCCCCATAGAAGCCTTGTGGGTGTCCAGCATTTCAAAAGACTCCCATACAAAACTAACTATTAAGATAGATAATAAACCATTCAAATGTCTGATTGATACAGGAGCAGACAGGACAATTTTAAGACAGCAAGAGATCCCAAGTGACTGTCAACTAATCCCTGAGCCTCAGCTTCTAGGCATAGGAGGCACCTCCCACACATTTATCACCAAACAGGCCTACAGGTGGGAAGATCCAGATGGGGCTACTGGACTCATATGCCCCCTAGTGGCTCAGGTGACCACCAATCTTCTAGGGAGAGATATCTCACAGGCCCTGGAGGTGGTTCTTGCTACCCTACCAGAAAGAGACCACATTACAATGGGGGATCTTACCCATAAAGAAAATAATATCCAAGGAGATCATAAATATCCTCCTCCAAATCACCCCTAATTCTAGGGGCCACTGTTAAATTTAATACTCCCTGCCTTGATTGGCTCTCCAATGAAGCCAATCACTGGGTTCTACAGTGGCCTCTATCAAGGGAGAAACTTAGACCCCTCACCCAACTGGTAGAAGAACAGCTTTTGCTAAGCACATCCATCCCTCCTGAAGTCCATGGAACACCCCTGTATTTGCAATAAAAAAGAGCTCAGGGGGATAGAGATTATTACAAGATTTGAGGGCAATCAACAAAACCATGCGAGTCTGGGGTTCCCCACAAAAAGGGCTACCCCACATCTCAGCCATCCCTGCCAATGGACCCTTACTGGCAATAGACATAAAAGATTGTTTTTTCTCCATCCCTCTCCATCCCAGAGACTGTGAAGGTTTTGCATTCTCAGTAACTCCCATTAACAATTCCGGCCCAGCCTCATCATAAGAATGGACTGTCCTCACACAGGGAATGGTTAACAGTCCAACCATTTGTCAGGAGGCTGTAGCCACTGCATTAAAACCCCATTTAAAAAGGGGAATCCAGGGCCGGGCGGTGGTGGTGCACGCCTTTAATCCCAGCACTCGGGAGGCAGAGGCAGGTGGATTTCTGAGTTCGAGGCCAGCCTGGTCTACAGAGTGAGTTCCAGGACAGCCAGAGCTATACAGAGAAACCCTGTCTCGAAAAAAAAAAAAAAAAAAAAAACCAAAAAAGCAAAAAAAAAAAAAAAAAGGGGGGGGGGAATCCATATTTATCATTACATGGATGACATCCTGGCTTAAGGGGACCCTTCTACCTCCCCTTCCCAACTTAAGGACCAGTTAATACCTCCCTATCTGCCCTAGGATTCAAAATAGCCCCTCATAAAATCCAACTAATTCCGCCCATTGCACTTTTAGGAACAGAGATCTTCCTTACCTCAATACGCCCCCTCAAACCCACCTTTTCCTTCCCTCAAAAATTAACTCTTGCCTCTCTCCAGAGCTTTTTGGGCAACCCCAATTGGCTTTGGCCCTGGCTCCCCCTTCCACAAGCACCCTTCAACCCCTCTTCAACCTCCTGAAAGGAGACAAAAGTCCCTCCTCCCCAAGAACACTGTCCCCAGAAGCAGTTCAAGCTCTAAATTCTGTCAATGAAGCCCTAAAAGATATGGCTCTTGCTAGGTATGACCCAACAATACCTATACAGCTCCTTATCTTTAACTCCTCCACTACACATGTGGGAGCCCTTTACCAATCTCAAGGGGTACTAGAATGGCTCCACACCCCAATAGGTGGTGCACCCTGAATCTTAAATGAGGTGGATGCACCGGCTTATATGATTAAAAATGGCAGGGATAGAACTCTACAAACCCTAGGGAAATAACCTGACATTCTTGTCACCCCCTTCTCCCTCTCTGACATCCAATGGCTAATTAAAAATCACTCCCACTTTGCTATTAGTTTAATAGGGTTTACAGGACAGATTGACAACCACTATCCTAATGGAAAATAGACCTCATCTCTCCCTCAGTTGTGGTAGCTGCCTCCCAAACTATTCTCAAAAGAGCCCATAACAGGAGCCCCCTCAATATTTACTAATGGAGGAAAGAGGGGAGCTGCGGCAGTAATATACTATTGACCTGAGGATGAACCCCATCCTCCAATTCAAAGAGCTGCCCCATCACGCCCCCCAATATAAAGAATTATATGCCATCTATCTAGCCCTAAAAGAAGTCAAGGGCCCCCTTAACCTATTCTCAGACAGTGTATATGCTGTCAATTTGCTTCCCTGGTTGTCAAGGTCCTTCGTCAAACTAGATGCCAACCCACTTTCCCCTCTACTTATACTGGTCTCCACCCTCCTACAGAAAAGGGCCTCCCCCATCTATATCCAAAATGTCCGATCTCACAGTCCCTTACCAGGCCCTATATCTGTGGGAAATGCACTCGATGACCAAACTGCTTCAACAGGGATATTCATGGCCTCCACTGAACAAGCAGGCCAATTTCACTCACGCACACACACAAATGTAAAGGGGCTTCATGCCTGCTTCCCCCACATCCCTCTTGCTCAACTCCAAAGGATAGTAAAGACATGCTCCTCTTGTGCATCCCTCATTACCACCCCAGCTTTACAAATGATGGGCACCAATCCCGGAGGCCTTAAGTCCAATGCCTTATGACAAATTGATGTCACCCATATACCCCAATTTGGTAGACAGAAATATGTTTTTGTCACCGTAGATACATACTCCCAAACAGGTGAAAGCTCAAAAAGATTAATTTACTATATGCTTTCCACCTTTGCCATCATGGGCATTCCTCAACAGATAAAGACTGATAATGGCCCTGCCTTCACCAGCTCTCAATTTAAAATCTTCTGTATATACTGTGAAATTGTCCATCATACAGGAATTCCCCACAACCCTCAGGGCCAAGGAATAGTAGAAAGGACACATCAAACTCTCAAGGCCCAACTTCTAAAACAAAAGACAACCACCTATCCCCCTAATGTACAATTAATGATGGCTCTGACTACCCTAAGCATATTTAACAACTACAGAGACTCCAAACACCCCCTATTTCCCTCCATTGGCACACACCATAATTAACCCCCTCAATCCTAGTACAATGTCGAGATCCTCTGGATGGAATTTGGAAGGGACCAGACCCTCTCCTTACAACTGTGAGGGGTTTTGTTTGTGTCTTTCCACAGGACCAGCCTAAGCCTATCTGGGTTCCTGCCAGAAATGTACGACATCACCCCACCACCCAAAATGATGGCCCACCTCTCACTGACAGATCAGAAACGGAAGAGGAAGAGGAAGCTAAGGAATCACCACAACCAGAAGATATCCTAGAAGGACATCCATGACCTGATAACTGCTGCCCAGGCCATATGCCCTCCACAAGCCCCCCTTTCCTCTATTCTCTTGGCTGTTTTTATCATTCTTCATGGTAACTCTGCTACTGCCCAGCCTCTCCCTAACCTCCCCAATACCTACCACTGGAGATTCTATGCTAGGGAAACCTACAACAGACACAACAAGGTTATAGGGACCCAATACTGTCCACTTGAAGGATGCCAAACTGAGACTGAGATCCCTCTACATCCAGACTCTATCTCTACTACTCCTAGCCCTTTTCTTTGCTTCCTCTACTGAAATACAGGTGAATGTCTCCAGGAAGTCTCCACATATGGAGGTTGCAGATACTGGAGCTGCAGAATGGAATCCACCAGTTGTGGTGGCACCATGCTTGCTAACCTTAAAACTCATTTTCAGCTTTCTATCAGCGATCCCTGGAATGATCATTGGCTAACCAGAGTCATGAGTAAACTTTACCCCAATGGATATGTCAAATACCTGATAGCTGACCTACACATCTCCCGTGAACTTGTTCCTGCCTCCAAATCAGTCTTTACTCATGCTAATATTATCTGACAGGAAATTCAGTCTCAGAGGGATCTCAGAGTTACCCTCTCCTGGCCACAATACATCCAATATACAGCTGACCTCCTTCCCATAACCATCCACCCCAACTCCTCCCAGTGCTTTTTTCTGTGCCTCTCTCTCTCGACCATTATTAACAGCTGTTCCCGTTAACATTTCCCTTCATGACCTTCAGGGACCCCTACCCACCAGAAAAGCACAAGACATTCCCCTCTTTGACCTGTGCCCCCCTCTTTGCCTTATAGGACCCTCCACAAAACCCCACCTTACGTGTGTCCATGATATTACCATCACTAAACCAGTGTGCGTTAACTCTCCTGCCCTCCTCTGGTGCAAAGACACTACCGGTGCCTGTATTAACCCTTCTCTTCAAGGCTCCTGCACCGCTAATTGTCCCCCAGGTTTATCTCTACAAATCTGAAGAACTTGCTTTACAGTTGGGAGGAAGCTGAAAGAAGAGAGAAATCTTCATCCCTCTGCTCATCAGACTAGGCCTTGCTATCTCACTGGGTGCAACAGGAACTGCTGAAGTAGCCCTTGTCCAAACACAACATCTGGCCAGCGACTTCCAGGACAAGCTCGATCAGGTGATGGCTTCTGCTGCAGACAGCCTCGAGTCTCTTCAATGCCAGATAACCTCCTTAGCAGGAGTTGCTCTCCAAAACCGGAGAGCCCTGGACTTGTTGACTGTAGAACAGGGAGGGACTTGTGTGTTGTTGGGGGAGCAATGTTGTTTCTATGTCAATGAATCTGGGCTTGTAGAACAAGATGTACACATACTTAAAGAGCTTCATGGGAACCTCTGGACATGCTATACCCAAAACACCCCTTCTCCTTGGTACTCCAATCCATTGGTAGCTTGGCTTCTTCCTCTCCGTGGTCCCGTACTAGCCATTGGGACCTTGCTTCTCTTAGTACCTTGCCTCAGCCGGGCAGTGGTGGCGCACGCCTTTAATCCCAGCACTTGGGAGGCAGAGGCAGGTGGATTTCTGAGTTCGAGGCCAGCCTGGTCTACAGAGTGAGTTCCAGGACAGCCAGTGCTATACAGAGAAATCCTGTCTTGAAAAACAAAACAAAACAAAAACAAACAAACAAATAGATGAGTAGCATTGCAAAGTCACTGCCAATCAGGTCTTGGTTCAATATCAAACTGTTACCAATATGGGAGACAGTCATTCTGATGACACTTCTCCTTTATAAAAGAAAAAGGGGGAGCTGTGGGGCAGTGATCTGTAACAGGCAGTCTGACATCCAGTTGAGCCCAGGTAAAAAAATTCTGGGAGACCTTGTGATATTTTTTCACAAGGGACCAGACCATTTTTTTAGCCAATGCTCCTGGAAGACTCCTTTACAACCAGTCATAGCCTTTACAACCCCTGTATAGAGAGAGGCCTGGCATGTGAGATTGTGTGAGACTTGTCACGTAGAAAGCAACCCTGAGTCCCGGGCAAAGCAAATGAGGCACCAAAAGGTCCCCAAGCTGGGCCAATGGAAAGTATTAGCTACCAAACCTCTGTCCCCTCCCAGAACAATATAAATAGAGTACCCTGACCCAAGTAGCTCTCTCTCTCTCTCTTTCCCATCTTTCTCCACCTGCCTGCCCCATGAGCGCTGCCCACCATCCAGAACAAATAAAGATGAAAATTACTTTGGCGTCAGAGAACTTTGTCTAAGGGACTATAACACTTGGGCCCATGAGAAGACCCGCTCTATGGCGGCAGAGCACTTCTAACGGTGGCAGGTACCACAGGAAGTGCGCTACGGTCAAGACCTGGTGCGGGGCAGTGAGTGCTCTGAGCACAATTGAGCTGGAGAGCGCCCGCAGCTAGTCTCTATCCGCGCTCCTTCCCTGCACCTGGGCCAAGCAACTGGCAGCGGCGGCAGCGGCCTGACCGGCTCAGACGATGCCTGGGTGGGGACGGTCACAGCATCAGGCCTGGGACTGGAGAGCACCCGAAGCTCACCCCATCTCTAGCCACCTGGGCCTGGTTCAATTCGGCGTGTGCATGCACTCGCGCCTGCAGGCAGGTCACACAGAGATTGCGCGACTGGAATCGGGCGCTGAGGGAAAAGCTTCAAAAGTGGCCAGCGCTCTTTTACTGGGACTCCCGAACCAGAGCCAGGGGACCTGTCCATGCCTGCGTTTCTCCCCACATGGGAGAGTGCGGCATGGAATAACTTATTTTCTGCGTTTTTTTAGATACAGTTATTCTTGTTGTGTTGATGTTTTCCTTCTAATATTTTCTGTAGGGCTGGATTTGTGTATAGGTATTGTTTGCATTTAGATTTGTCTTGAAATGTCTTGTTTTCTCCATCATTGATGATTGAGAGTTTTGCTGCAAATAGTATTCTATGATGGCATCTGTAGTTTTACAGAGGTTGCAGGATATCTGCCCAAGCCCTTCTAGCTTTTAGTCTCTGTTTCAAATTCTGGTGTAATGTTTTGTGTCAGGAATTGGTTAGATTTAGTATTTTCTTTGAATGACATATCAATTTTTTTTATTATATTATCTATACCTGAGATTCCCTCATCCATCTCCTGCATAGTGTTGGTGATGCTTGTATCTGTTGTTCCTGCTCTTTAACCTAGGTTTTCCATCTCTAGGATTCTTCAGTCTGTGTGTTCTTTATTGCTTCTGTTCCTGCTTTCACATCTTGTACAGTTTGATTTATTTCCTTCACCTGTTTAATTTTATTTCCCTGTATATCTTCAAGGGATTTATTTGTCTCCTTTTTCAAGACCTTTACCTTTTTGTTTATATTTTCCTATATCTTTCTAAGGTATTCATTAATTTCCTCTTTAAAGGCCTCTATCATCTTTATAAGATTGGATTTAAGGACATTTTCTTCAGTTTCGATTGGGTTAGGGTATCCAGGGCTTGCTGTAGTCAGATAGCAGTGCTGTGGAGGTGTTATATTGCCCCAGTTTTTAATTTCTTTTGTTCTTTCAGTGACCTTTAATCATGTGGATGGCTTTGGTCCCTGGATGGTCCTATGTGGTAGAATTCTGGAGGGGGCTTAACTATGGGACCGTGAAAGGCAGCCTGGTTTCTGATTGAGCTAAGCTTTAAATACCCGGGATCCAGTAGGGGATCCCTAGCAGGGGATAACTCTACAAGGGACAGTAAGCATTTTGCCATGTTCCTGGGCCTCAGGATCCTGACATGAGGCCACAGCTCTCCATAGGTCTGTGACTATCAGTCACATAGGCCCAAACCCCTCCACAGGTAGAGGTGTGGTCACATAGTCTCAAGACATTCCCATTTAATGAGGCACCTAGAGGATTAGCCAATAAACTCCCCTTCCCCTGCCCAGCCACTCCTCTCTGCAAAAGGTATTTTAATCTCAGGCCTGCCCTGAGCTTGTGGGGTACAGATTCACTCATCTCCACTCTCTACCATGACAATAAGTGCCCTAAAACCATGGACTGTCTTTCTTCATTGGATCTGTCATGGGGAACGATGGAACAGGCCTTCATCTAAAGAGCCACGTCTAGTCTTCTGCAGAAGGCCTTTCAGCCCTCCCAACCAGGTCTCTACCAAACCATCCCATTTAGCCAGCACCAAGCAAAAGACTCAGTCCCCGGCGGGACCCAGCTGGACTCCTCCCCGTCTTTTTCCCCCATGCCTGGGCTAGATTCAGCCCGCAGGCCTCCACTCCATTTTCAGCTCTTCCACAGCATCCAGCGGCACCTGGGATGCCCAAGAGCCTGAGAAACGGACAGAGCCGGCTCCATGTAGTCTCCGGGACTTCTCACAGTCCAACACCCATCCAGCGGTGCTGTGGGGTGAGCATGGTCAAACTTCCGGCGCCCTGCCTCTCCCAGAGGCCCGAGCCCTGGGGGTGGATGCAGAACACTTACTCACCACCTTTAACCTAATACTTAACCTCTGATTGTTGGATGTCCTTGGGTTGTATGGTTCTGGATCTACATGTCTGCATGGTTCAGGATCTGTATGTCTATATGGTTCAGGAGGTACAGATTTATTAAGGTTGGAAGAGAGCTGGCAGGAGAATGGATGTTCCCCTGGGCTATCAGGATGGTTAGGGCAGTTAGGTGTGTCCAGAAGACCTAGCAAGCAGGAAAGATGGGTTGGGTAAGGGAAGTTTACCTGTGTGGCTCAGGCTCAACAGTCTGGTGAGGGTGGGAGGAGATGTGGCAGGTGAATGGAGGTGCCCCTGGGATAGCACGCTTTTGAATATAGTCCTTAATGATTCAGTCTTTAATATTTTATGCTCTTCTAGTATGTTTAACTTACAAAGAATATTTTGTGGAATTTGAAACATAATTTGGTAGTCAAACATTAGAAATATGATCCTGAATTATGGATATTATTAAATTTGTGTTAATGTTCTTTTTAGGGTACTAAAGAATATTAATGTAAATGTTAAATGATGTTTTACTTCAGTCTCAACATACTCAATATAATTAACATACTTGATACACAAAAAAAATTTTAAATGCTAAAAAAATTTAAGGAGACTGTGTCATGCATTTCATATATGGTTGAAATCATGTTTTTGTAAATGTTTCTTTGGAATTAGAACTTCAAGACTATTGTATAGCAGTCTTATTCTTTAGGGCTCTAATCTACTTCATGAATGACATTCAGAGATAAAACAAGCTCTTTATGGATTTTTGCAAACATAAAAATTATCATATCATGTTAACCTATGTTTATGAATTCTTAAATTGTATCAAACTCTAAAGATCTCTGTTTTCCTAGGCTTATATCAGGGACAGTACTATTTACATAGAAATTTAGAATGCTTTATATTACAAAGCTTACTCCAACTGAATAAAAAATTTCATGTTTCAATCATCCTCTTTAATCATCCCTATGCCGTCTTTTAGAATACCAGCAAGAAGATATGAGTTTTTTTGGTAATGTTTTTTACTACTGATGAGATCAACAAGAATCCTGATCTTTTACCCAACATGTCTTTGATATTGTCCATCATTGTTGGCCTGTGTGAAGATACATTGGAAGTTCTGGATAAAGTATACTCACCACAAAACAATAATTTGAATTTTATTAACTATAAGTGTAGAATATTGGAAGTATGTGATGTACAACTTACAGGACCATCATGGATAAAATCCTTAAAACTGGTAATTAATTCTAGGATACCAAAGGTGAGAATATGTGAAACTAGATGAGTTAAAAACATTTATATTTCATTCACATGTGCCTAGGAAGAAAACTTGGGCATCATGCATTTCTGAGAGTATTGTTGTGGGCCTGTGTGCTGAAGGCTTTCCACAGGAATCTCTGGCCTGGCCAAGTGCGAGGGTTCAGGCAAAGGGGGGAGAGTGTGAGCAGTGACAGGAGTCACCCACACCTGATCTCCACAGTTGCCACCTTGGTTGCTCCAAGACACTGCGCCCACTGCCCTGCACTAAGTCGGGCCTGGGCTGAGGCCACAGGAGGCCAACTAGCCGGTGAGAAGTGCAGGAAGCTTCTGGTGACATTTCGGGAGAGCAGACCTCTTCCCAAGCATCAGTGTTACAGCTCTTATGATAGAAACTCTCAGATGACAGAGAAATAAGATGACATCTTTGTAAGGAGCGGCTAGAGTATTCGCCATTACAAGATGGCGCTGACCTCAGCTGTTAGCGCGGGAAAACCCCCGAAGCGCATTATGGGTGTACATGACTATCACCGCCCACTCCCGGGGCACACCAACCAATGGAGAGCACGCTGCCTCGGGGCTATATAACAGCGCCATTCTGGGGCCCCGGGGTCTTTCCTCTTTTC
>JAPYYD010000239.1:0-26927 GCA_028551405.1 Uromys caudimaculatus | reverse complement strand
TCTCTACCCATACATGAAACTAGAAGGTTCAGAGCTTTTCTGTCTCTGGGTTCTCAGGCCCTGGATCCCGGCGGATCCGGGTGTGTCTGGGTGAGAGGTGTTGCTCCCCTTAACCCCACTCACGGCTTTTCCAAGCTCCTGGGAAGGTAGCTTTCTCCGGCGCTCGTTGGCTACAGACTCCTGGTGGCCCAGGCAGAGGTCTCCAACCACAGATGGAAACTGGAAGGTTCAGAGGTTTTTGGTCCCCTGGTTCTCAGGCCCTGGATCCCGGCGGATCAGGGCAGGTCTGGATCAAAGGTGTTGCTCCTCTTAGCACCACTCACGGCTTTTTCAAGCTCCTGGGAGGGTAGCTTTCTCTGGTACTCGTTGGCTATGGACTCATGGTGGCCCAGTCAGAGCCTTAGTCCATTTCTTATCTGTCCACTAGCCCAGCAGCTCTTGTGTCCTGGAAATTTCCATGGCTTTTTCAATGCAGTTTCCTCCATTGATGTGGTGACTGAAAAATTTCCCAAGGTTTAAATAAGCAGGAAATGCAGATGAAGATAAAATTTTCATTGCTGTGATAACCAAGGCAGTTTTCTCTACTCCTCATTCCACTCCATGCATCTTCCAAACTTCTGGATGAATGGGATTTCGATCCTCCTTCAGTCAAGATGTCAGTCCTTCTGTGTTCTCCCAGCACAATACCAGTTTCTTCCCTCATAATCCTATTGTTTCCCATTCCCAGACTGTCCCAAAAGGTGTCCTGAAACTGAAGAGAAATTTTCATTACCTTCATGGTGCTGTCTTAGTACTGGTGTGTTCCTAAAAATGTAGCCACTGGAAGTTCCTCTAGGAAAGCCCCTCTGGTTCCTGTAGTGTGGCAGATAGTGTGCCCCTTAAAATACTCTTCCACAAATACTGAATGTTCCAAATCCAGAGTGCCTCTATTTCCTTGGTCTTCAACATGATATGGATATGTTTTCCTGAGCCAGTGACTTTCATCTTTTAAACTCTTCATGTGTTTGTTCTCTTCCACAGAACTCCAACAGTGAGTCTACCTGAACTTATTTTGTCTACTCTCACCATATGCTTTTTGTACCATAGACAAAAACCTTGTGCATAAATGATTATATAATGAAGATAATCATCTTGTGTGAGGGGTTGAAGGTGAGATGTGTTTTCATGGTGCCCAATTTGAAATGTTACCATGACACTAGAAATCTCTGCAGATTTGGAATAATGATCTCTAAGTTATCAAGCAGTGGGGCCTAGATGCATTGAACATGTGAAACTGGAATCACTAGAGCCTGTCCAGCTCTTTGTAATATACAGATTATAAAAGGCTATTCCAGACGGCTAACTTTCAATTGCCTGGTGTGTGAGCTTTTCAACATCCCTGATGCTCCAATGGACAGAAGTTATTCATGACCATTTTAAAGTGGGGGCCTGTACGTACTAAAGATTCTACTAAAGGTGACGTCAGCAATACTGAGAACAACTTAGTGTTATCACTCAGTAGTTTCTCACAACTTTAACAATTACCTCATTTTTTTTTTTTTTTTTTTTTTAGCAAGGGGAAAATTAGTTATGATAAAGATGTGTTCACTGCAACATACCACTTTTTCTAAGATCCTAATTTTCTGAGCCTTCTTGAATTTTACATAAATATTCTAATATAATGTTTTAGCTTGTAGGAAGGACTATTTACCCTTAGTACTTCCAAACACTTTTCCAGGTTGTTTGGGATTTCTAAGTGGTGTGTAAGCATGTACCTCATTTATTATTGATAGGCTCTCTCATAGGTTCATGATCTTTGTATGAATGAACACACACATGAAATTAATATGAAGATTAATATATTAATTGTTGATCATTTCTTCAGGATGTACATTGTTGGATGTGTAAAATATTACCATTCTGTAAATAATTTATCAAAAAGAAAGGAAACCTAATACATGCCTTCTGGCAGAGTGGAGTCTTAAGGCACAACAGGACAGGACACCATAATGATCTATAATATGTGCCATTGTGTAGCAATTTTCTGAGTGTCATTGGAATTAGGTTGAATCAAAGAGTATTAAAGAGTTAAGAGCCACGCAGTTACACAGCACAATATGGATGTCTATCCTTGAAAATGATGAAGATATATTTTCATTTATTGTTGGTAGATTTTTCTTTCATACTACCATAAATTCAAGAAAGAGAGCACATTTATTGTTGAGGCTTTGTAAGCCTCTTCATTTTGTCTGTTTCAAGCCTTTTTTAAATTAACCTAGTACTGCTATGGCAGTAAGCTTGGTCCAGTGAATGAAATCTTCCCTATTTTAGTTAAGACAAATCAACACCTCTAATGCAATGTTTTCAACTTTCCTAATGATACAACACTGAAATACAATTCAAATTATTTTTACTTGGGCAGACTTACATGGAGTCTAATGAAGTATTTTTTCAGCCCAAAGACCATTGGAAATATGTTGCTTTTAATCAATCCCTGTAACGTGGTCATTTCACCACCAAAGGTGTTGTTATCCACACATTGAAAATCACTAATATTAAGTTCATGTTACAAGTTGGCAGAAAATATTAATGGCTTCAGCATATGTTTTATGAGAGACATGTCCTATGGAGATGCAACATATGTTCATCTAAGTATCCCAAGTGGAAACTGAAAACAATCAAGTCATACTTGTTGAATCAAAGAATATATCTTACATTCACTGCATTTGTGTATGAATTCTCTGATGACCCCTAAGTTTGCTTCTATGGATAAAACAATTGTCACATTCAGTACATTTGTAGGGTTTCTCTCCTGTAAGAATTCTCTGATGATTAAGAAGACTGCATTTTGAGTAAATCATTTGTCACTTTCATTGCAATTGTAAGGTTTCTCTCCTGAAAGAATTCTCTGATGATGTTGAAGAATAACTTTGTGATTAAAACATTTGTCAATTCACTGCATTTGTAATGCTTCTCATTTGTATGAATTCTCTGATGAATTCTCAGACTGTCTTTGTCAGTAAAGCATTTGTCACATTCAATACATCTGTAAGGTTTTCCTCTTATATGAATTCTCTAATGAGTCTTTAGATGGTACTTTCAGGCAAAGCATGTGTCACGTTCACTACATTTGTAAGGTTTCTCTCCTGTATGAATTCTCTTATGAATATTAAAGTGGTCTTCATTGGTAAAACATTTGTCACATTCAACATATTTATACTGTTTCTCTCCAGTATGAATTCTATGAAGACATATCTGAAATTTTATGTGGGTAAAGCATTTGCCACATTCACTACATTTGTAAAGCTTTTTGACATTATTGTTTTGTTTCAGCATCAGTTCCATGATTTAGACTAATGCTAGTGCACTCATTTAAACCCTTTACATAGTCTTTATATTTGCATAGTTCTCTGGGTTTCCCAGTTTTATGTCTTTTCAGGTTTGAGTCTTTAAGAGCAGCATCTCTGTTTGTTGTTAGTTTTAAAATGTGTACTTTAGGTGGGTTCATGAGCAATTTTGCTAAGCTCATGACATTTAGAAGACACTTGAAGATATTCACATGCTCATAGGCAATGCATTCTGTCTGGACCCAAGACCTTCCCATGTTTTCAACATACGAGATGATTTTCTAAAAAACGTGCAATTAAAGATGACAGGGTTTACTGCCCTGGGAAGAAACAGATTCAATAATGCATGTTTGCTGAAGTTTCATGTAAACTAGATTTTCCTCAAGGTTTCATACTCTCAAAAGAAGTTTTTCTTTTTTCATAATAATTACTTAGATCCTCAGAAGAACTTCTGACCTACATCACCTGCCAGTAAATGATAGTATACTTCTAAATCTTATTTTAAAACCTGTACTGTGCAGAAACTAGATAAGTAAGTGACCAATCAGTATTGACCTTTCACAAAATAGATCTCTAAACAATTTATCTCTAATTTTTTATTACACCTTGATTCAGAGTGGCATTGTGTACCATTAGTCAGCTAGAAATTCACAATGGTAAATGAATATACTATATATGCTTTTTGCAGCATCCAAAATGCTAGAACAAAGATCAAGCTGTATCAGTACTAAACACAGAGACAACATGCCAAAATGTAAATGAGTAAGCAACCTAAAATATCTTCAAACTAACAGCTCTATATCCACGTAAAACACTTTGCATATTAAAAATCATAAATAAAGAGTTTAATATAATAGTAAAATTAAAGTGCTCCAATAAGTATGTGTAAAGAACTATATTCCTTGTTCTGAATTTGTTTTTTAACTTAGAAGTTTTGATTTAAAGGGAGATAAGGGTTATGGAAAGATCTCAGAGAATATAGCACTGGATACTCCTCCAAAGAAAGCAGAAAAATGTAAAGAAAATAGCATGAAAACATTAAAATTATAACCAGAATTTTGCTTGTTTTAGTTGTTTCTAGACATTTCAGAGAGTTTACAAAAACACAATGCAGGAAACTTTAAAGAAGTTTCAGGAACTCTAAAAGAAGTGCATCCATACCCATAAACAATAGATTGCTGTAAATCTCTAACATTGCATCCATGTACAATGCCAGGTGAACAAAATTGATACAATTCCATTGCATCATTGAGACATCCAGAGCCATTTCTTTGAAGATTAACAGACTTTGTATTGGAAAACTATATATTGGCTAACGGACAAAATTCTGTTCCTATGTTAATATAAAGCCATGAAGATTAAGAGATACTTTGCGATACAAATGAGGAAAGGAAAATATTGAAGGAGAGATGTTTTCTAAAACTTTCATGGAGATGTGTCTGGAGTTATGAATTACCACTCTTCCATAACTATCTATAGAATGACATTCTATGATGCTCTCATTTATGAAGGCTCTAACCTTCATGAATTTTCTATGGTTTACTGAGACTTGAGCAGCAAAGGAAAGATTTGCCACCGTCACTACATTCAAAATTTTTTCTGTGCAGTTTGAATTCTATAATATCTTTTACAATCCTCTATTATGATATTTGTTTCCAAGGAACATTATGGCTCTACAATGGATTTTTAAACCGAGTTCTTTAAAATCTAATGATCTCTGCTGAAAATTTCTTGCAGGATGAATATACAGCAGATATGCATAATTTCAGGCTAATGTAACCAACACACATTATATAAAAAATACATTAACTGTATTAAAATATACTTTCTAAAATAGTCATAGACTTTCTTGTATTTACATTTCTCTGAGAATGCATAATATAATCATCTAAAAAATAACAATCTTTTACATAATATAACATGTATCTAGATATATAGATGCAGTAATATACCTTTATGAAGTTTTGGATGTTATCAAACAGAATCCCTGTGTCACATCAAAGATGGTCAAGTTGTGATGAGAAAAAATGTGCTTTCAATTCTACAATGTCTACCTTGCTCCAATATGGACACTAGCTCAATCCTGTGTGCAGCTGGACCTCATATGACTTCATTATATCATATGTATTTGATATTCTGAGGCTCAGATAAAATGCTACAAACTTTCTATAATGAACATTAGAACATGAAATGGAGAATTAATTGATAGACTAAATGTGGAAGAGACGCATGATCAAGATCCCTTCTAACTATGTTATGACACAGGGCAAGAGACTTAATATATCCTTGAGGCAAAACTGTAAAGGTATACTGCTGGCCTTACCAACTGAAAGAAAATTGCTTCTGGTGGTTCTTATGGGCAGGTACTGAAAAAAAGGCATTTGCTAGATCAATAGCCTCATACCAGGTATCAGGAGATGTGTTAATTTTCTCAAGTAATGAATCTACATCTGGCACAGCAGCTGCAATTGGAGTTACTACCTGATTTAGTTTTTGATAGTTAACTGTCACTCTCCATAATCCATCTGTCTTCAGCACTGGCCAGATAGGAGATTTAAAGGGACCACCCCTGCATCTTTCAAGACCTTGATACTGGCAGAATTTTTTTCAGTTCCTCCAGGAATACAATACTGTTTTTGATTCACTATTTTCTTTGGCAGAGGCAACTCTAAAAGCTTCCATTTAGCCTTTCCAACCATAATAGCCCTCACTCCATATGTCAGGGAACCAATGTGAGAATTATGCCAATTTCTAAGTATATCTATTCCAATTATATATTCTGGAACTTGGGAAATGACCACAGGATGTGTTTGGGGACTTACTGGACTTACTGTGAGTTGGACATCAGTCAAAATTCCATTAATCTAATGGCCTCCATAATCCCCTACTTTAACTGGAGGGCCACAATGTTTCTTGGAATCTCTGGGGATCAGTGTCAATTCAGAACCAGTATGCAATAGACCTCGGAAATTCTGATCATTTCCTTTCCCCCAGTATGCAATTACCCTTGTAAAAGGCCAAAGGTCTCTCTGGGGAAGAACTGGAGAAAGGCTAACAGCAAAACTTTTAGGTGTCTTATCAAGATCCTTCCTCAAGGGAACCTGGCCATCCCTTCATTCAATGGCTTCTGGGTCTGTAAAGTGGTTCAAGTCTGGAAATTGATTCACTGGCCAAGATTGCCTTTTGCCATCTGATGTAGCCTTTTGTGGAAACAAACCAGTGAAGTGTGGAGTGAAGCCCCACTTGTCTGTACCGGGTGCTCACAGCTCCTGAGTGAGGTGTGGGATACTCAGGAAGTGGCCACACATCTTCCCACACAGTACTCTGGGCTGGTGGGGGCTTTGTGAAGCCACAATGACAGTGCTCGTGGTTTGGGGAGGGGGCCATTCCCAGGGAATGCTGTCTGGCTCTGGAGTTCCCAGGCTCTGGAGATCGCAGACACCTCTGGATGCAGCGGGACTTACAAACATATGGGACTACAGGGTACAGCTGGCATCCTGCCGTGGGACCAGATTGGGGGCCGGGTAGCTGCTTTGGCTTGGGTGAATGGGAACCATCTGGAAGCACTGAAACGCCTTCAGCAGGAGGGTAGACATGCAGCTCATTAGGCGAAGGTCGAGTGCCTTGCTTCCCAGGGAAGATCAAGATGAATAGAGACAGTTCATAGTCCTAAGGTGTTTATTGGCATTGTGATGAGTGGCATGGATAAGATCATACCTCATTACCTCTGCGAGGGGAGAGGCAGAAATTATACCTGGGAAGGGGTGTGGCTAAGTCTCTAGGTGTCTCATTAACATGGGGATGGCTTGGGGCTGCGTGGCTGCGCCTCTACCTTTGGCAAGGCTTCAGAACATGACCCTTTTATAGTGGTCTTTTTGAGGCAATAAAATGGAGATTGACTGGAAGGTCTACACCATTCAATTATCCAGAATGTACTAAGAAATGTATGTTTCTAGAAACATCAATAACATAGCAACATCCACACATAGGTAAATAAAATTTATATATATCTTTGATTTTAATCAATGAATATGATGGGCATTTTGAATTAGAATTGTTGTTGTACAGCAATGTCCTTCAGTTACACTCTCAATTTCAAAGTCTGTGCATGTTGAAAAGCTTCTCCCACCTATGTTTGGTAAGTGTCCTGTTGATAAGAAATGTGTAAACTGCAGTGATGATACTTTCTTTTCTCCATCACATGCGGATTAGTATGTGAAGTGTCCAGAGGAATGGTTCACCATCAC
Source organism: Uromys caudimaculatus (assembly GCA_028551405.1). NCBI lineage: Eukaryota > Metazoa > Chordata > Mammalia > Rodentia > Muridae > Uromys > Uromys caudimaculatus. The sequence continues at coordinate 19,354 of JAPYYD010000239.1, read as the reverse complement.
AGAGTATAACTACTGTCTCCTAAACCTGTGACATCTCTGGCCTATGGAGACCCCTTGAGAATGTCTCTTTTCTGTGTGCATCTTAAGTTTCACTGCCTCAAGGCTCTGATTCCTGGTGTTTTTGTGAATCACCAAGCCCCTTCCATTTGGACAGCCAATAACCATACACTCAGCTACATATTGCTCATTTCTCTCCTCTTTTGTTTCCTTGGCTCCTTGCTATTCACAGGCCATTCAAATGCATTCACTATTACAGTGATATAAACCATATTTGTAGCTGCATAGACTGTGATTTTTTTTCCAACAGTTTTGGACAAATTGACCATGGTTCTTGATTTCAAAGTCTCCTAATTTTACTAACAATGGTGCACACTATGAACAGATTTGAACTCACACAACAGATATACAGAGGTTGGAAGGCACAGGGATTATAGTGGCTATTCCTAGTTGTCAACTTGACTATATCTGGAGTGAACTATAAACAAGAATTAGAAGGCTTACCTGTGATTCAGACCTTGATGCTAGAAGACACAACTTTCTGACCTGGACCTAGGAATGGAGATCATGATGCAGACCTTAGAGTTGGACATGCTACTGCTCAATTAGATGAATTAAATGCAATGTGTTAAATTGGGCCCTGAGTTAACAAGGGCCAGGTGGCAGCATTGAATCACCAGAGTCAAGGTGATCATAGTTATTATAATGGAAAGCATAGACAAAAAACATTTATAATGACATAGCCCATAATGGTCAGTACAGGACTTTTGGTACTGGCTAATCAGTCATGGTGTTTCTATGCATAAATTACATAGGAAACACACTGCATATCTGTTTGATCTGTATAACCAGAAAATTTCTCAAACAAATGAAAGAAAGTCTGTCGGGCTGTGATTAGAAGTCTGTTTTCTGGTAGAGCTAAGGTTTGAATGCTGCAGGCCAAATAGGCTATCTTTGGCCTATAAGGGATGGCAGCCATTTGCCCAGGCTCCTAGAATACTGCTTCTAACATGTGGCTACATCTCTAACAGTAGCTCACTGCTCTCACTGTAGAACAGCTGAAGAGCTTTGGCCTGTTTCAAAAGTTTTGCCAGGACTGCCTGTCCAATGTACCAAGCAGGCTCACGAGAAGCTGTGACACATAGTAGATAAATTTGTGTCAAGATATCTGGACAAACAGAAATGAAACCTCTCAATGAACAAGAACTAATTTTGAAATGGGGAAAGGCAGAGCAAGGTTCAGATAGACAGGTTGGAAACAGGAATGGACAGGATCAATAATCAGGTGATGGACACCAAACTAAACTACATCTTCAGACCACCAATAGAGAGAAGTCTATAAGATCTCAGCAGCCCAGAAAAAACAATCTATGCTAACTTCCTTTGCAGGATATACTACAGCAGAGTTGGTGGACCTTGGATTTTTTTTTTTTTTCAGTTACAATTTGTATCTTGGTATTGGTCTTTAAATTTTGTTTTCTTTATGCATCCATGCTTCGATATCTTACTCTTTTCTATTTGCAATGTTACGCAGTCTTGAAGATTTTCATTCCTTTGCTCAACAGCTTTCATATTGTTTTCTGTTTAGTGCAACATCTCCTGTAGCTCAGCCTTTCCTCATGCTCAATAGTTAAGACTTCCTGTCTTTGTTATGGTTTTACTGTTGTGAACACACAGGTGACCAAGGCAACTCTTTTAAGGACAACAGTTAAATGGGAATGGCTAACAGGTTCAGAAGTTTAGTCCATTATCATCAAGGTGGGAGCATGGCAGCAGGAAGCCTCTCACACCCCAGTTCTATAGGATTTTATAGAACTTTCCCTCCCATCCTCCAACTCTTACAGCTCCATGTTTCCATTCATTCTCCTGGCTCTCTGGGCTCTCTCTTGGTTCCCACACATAACTGATCCTGCTCCCCCTTTGCCTTGGTCTTCCAATCTTCCACCTAGGTCCGTCTCTCCCTCTGCCTCCATTGATAACTTACTCAGGGAAAAATAAAGGAACTAATTGGATTGTTGAGAGGCATAGGGAGGACCATTATCTGTCTTCAAAGGCCAGGGAACACCCATAAGCAACATCATGGATTTTATAAGCTTGATGGTATGAGGGGCTTTTTTCTCCCATCAAGGACACAGGAGGAGCAGCTTTCTACAATAACTTGAGATAAAAAAGAGGGATAGTGAGTTGCATCCATCTGTGAAATAGATTGAGGACTAACACTCTTGGGTTGACACCTCCCCTATTGAGACCCCCCCAAATGCAGCAACCAGGGTGCAGGTGGTACAATATCTTGTAAAATGTTTGCACTGTGTCATGGATAAATCCAGTTTGTGTAAATTTTGTGGGGAAAGGTCAAATTATTGATGCAATGTTCTTACCTGTTCCAAGAGCCCCTATTTGAGACATGGGGGCACCCGACCATCTTCAAAAATTTTGACCAGAATTTATCAGTTCTAGAGAACATGCACAAAAGCAGAGCAAAGACTGAAGAAAAAGCCATCCACTGACTGGCTCAATTTGGGATCCATCCCATGGGCAGGCACCAAACCATGACACTATTACTGATGCCATTTTGTGCTTTCAGAAAGGAGCTTGGTATGATTATCCTCTGAGAGGCGCTATCATCAACTGACTGAGAGTGATGCACACTCTTACAGCCAACCATTCGGGTGAAGTCAGGGACCCACATTGGAGAGTCAGGAGAAGGATTGAAGGAGCTGAAGGGGATTGCAACCTCAAAGGAAGAACAACAGTATCAGCTAAATCAGACCCCTCCGAGCTCCCAAGAACTAAGCCAAAAGCCAAAGAGAATATATGGGTTGCTCTATCCTTCCCAGTCCATATGTAGCAGAGGACTGCTTTGTCTTTCCTCAGTGGGAAACAATGACCTTCATTCTGTAGAAACTGGATGCTCCAGCAATCTGGGATGATAGCAGGTTCAGGTAGGAGTGAGTGGGAGGGTGGAGAGCACCCTCACAGACACAAAGGGAAAGGGTTATTCAGTGAAGAACTCATGGAGGGGGGAGCAAGAAGGTGAGGTGATGTTTGGGATGTAAATAAATGAAATAATTAATTTTTAAGTATTAATAAAGTGAATGAAAGAAAAAAAGAAGAGAAAGAAAAAAACAAAGAGAACACTAGAAAGAATCAACAAAACCTCAAGGCGGTTCTTTGAGGACATCAACAAGATAAACAAACCCTGAGCCAAGCAAACTAAAATCCAGACAGACCGTAACAAAATTAAGAATATCAGAAATGAAAAAGGAGACATAACTGTGGACACTAAGGAATTTTAAAGAATCATTAAGTCCTTGCACAAAAATCTATATTTCATAAAATTGGAAAATGTAAAGGAAATAGATGATTTTGTAGACCGATAACCATTACCAAAGCTAAAGCAAGAAGATGTAAATGATATGAATAGTCATAACCCCTAAGAAAATAGTAGCAGTCATTAATAGTCTTACAACAACAACAATAACAAAAGTTCTGGGCCAGATGGTTTTAGTGCACAATTCTAACACATTCCAAAAACTAATGCCAATGTTTCCAGGGATGCAGGGTTAGTTCAATACACGAAAATCAACCAACATAATTGTATTAGTCAGAGTTTTCTAGAGTCACAGAACTTATGGAATGTCTCTATGTGTTAAGGGAATTTATTGTAATAACTTGTAGTTCGCAGTCCAACTAAGCCAACAACCGAAACCAGGGAAAGGAAAGTATAAGAATCTAGCTCATTCCCATTGAGGCTAGTTGTTTCATCTCATCTTCTGTAGAAGCATGATTCCTGAAGAATTAAGTTTCACCAGATGTGCTGGCAAGTAAGTGCAAGCATGTAAAGAAGACTGAGAATCTCTTCTTCAATCATAATTTTGCAGGCCTCCAGAAGAATGTATGCCCCACATTAATCATGTGTGCAGCCATGCCTTCTGATGGAATTTGCTCTGTGCCAGGCTTGCTTTGATCTCAGAGTTCCACTCGTCTTAATCTTCTGCAATTAATGGCGTGTAATCTCCTGTCTACACCCAAGCATCTCTGCCTCAAGATATGGATCACAAGTGTGTGTAATCCCATGTCAATACCTGGGTCAGAAGCATGTTTCTTAAAGCCTCAGATCTAGATCATAGATGTTTCCTCCATTTCTGGATTATAGTTCATTCCATATGCTGTCAAGTTGACAACCAGAAATAGCAAACACAATAATGCTTCATATAAAATAATTGAAAGAACAACTCTACATAAATATCTGACTAGATGCTTAAAATGGGTTTGACAAAATCCTACACATCTTTATGATACATCTTGGAGAAAGAAGGTATACAAGAGGTATACCTAAAAAAAAATAATAATAAGGCACTGTACAGTAAGCCAATACCCAAAATAATAATAAATGGAGAAAAACTTAAAGCATTTCTACTGAAATCAGGGACAATACCAAGCTGTCCACTCTCTGAATATCTCTTCAATATAGTACTAGGTCAAGGGGATAAAAATTGGAAAGGAAGAAAATAACATATCTCTACTTTCAGATGATATAATAGTGTGTGTGTGTGTGTGTGTGTGTGTGTGTGTGTGTGTGTGTGACCAAAATTCTACCAGAAAAGTAAAGTTGATAAACATTTTAGCAAAGTGGCTGGGTACAAAAGTGACTTTAAGAAATCAATAGCCCTCCTCTGCAAAAGCAATAAACAGGCTGAGAAAGAAGTTAGCGAAACAGACCGCTTCATGATAGCCACAAACAAAGTGAAATTCCTTCATTTATGTCTGACAAAGCACATTAAAACCTGTATGACAAGAAATTCATGTATGTGCAAAAATCTCTAAGGGAGATATCCGAAGGTGGACATTTCTCCTTTGCTCATGTATTAATAGGATTAACATAATGAAAATGTCCATCTTACCACACAGCAATCTACAGATAAAGTGCAATCCCCATCAAAATTCCAACAAAATTCTTCACAGATCTTGAAAGAAAAAGGTCCAATTTCATATTGAAAATCAAAAAAAAAAATCACAGGACAGATAAAATGATCCTGAACAATAAAAGAACTTCTGGAGGTATCAATATCCATGACTTTAAGCTATACTGCAGAACAAGAATAATAAAAACTTGCTTGTATCGGTATAAAAACAGACAGGTGGGTCAACTGAATACAACTGAAGACCAAAATATAAACCCACATTCCTATTGACACTTTATTTTTGGCAAAGACGTTTAAACTACACAATAGAAAGGGAAGAGTATCTTCCATGAATGATGCTGGTCTAACTGGATGTCTTCATGTAGATGAATGCAAATGGATACATATTTATCACCCTGCACAATACTCAAGCTCAAATGGATCAAATAACTTTTACAAATACAGACATACATAGTCTAATAGAACAAAAAGTGGGGAATACCCCTGAACTTCTTAGAACAGGAGACAATTTCTTAAACAGAGTAACAATGGCTCTGACACTGAGGTCAAGAATTAATAAATGGAACCTTGTGAATGTGAAATACTACTGAAAATCAAAAGACAGCATCTTCAGGATGCCTATATATTAGGAAAAGATCATCACTAGCTCTACCTCCAACAGACAGGGACTTTTGCTTCTAAGAAGAATGGGATAAGACTTGTGTGAAAGAGTACTGTGAGGAGATGAAGGGCTGATATGGAGTTCTAATGTGAATGAATGACTTCAATCGAAAAGATACACATGAAGAAAAGGAAGACATTCATTTACATAGAAAACAGAAGAATAGAAACATGATGTGTAAGTATGTATATGCTGCTTACACCATGAAATGAGAAGTATCTAAAGAATTCTCCAAATATTTCAGACAAAAAATCTAGCAACACTAATTTTCCTAATTTTACAATATACTATAATTATAACAAAAACATTTAATATATTTATTAACATACAAAGAAACTTGAGTAGAATGTTAACCACATCATTGAGATGCACAGTCCAGTAAATGATAGTTTCCCTAACATTAATTTTTATTTAGAAAGTCAATCACATGGACATCAAGAAAATCTGGAAAATAATAAATAGGAAATAATATCAAAGGAAGTTTCATGCAGAATCAATTATGGAGACAGAATGTGAAGAACAAATTTGTACCATCTTTGTTTCCATATATTTTCAATGGATTTTTTTTTTACCTGAAGTTTATCTGTTTGCAGATCATATGTTCATATGCTCTGTGTCTGTTGCCAATTACACTCAGAAAAATGCATCAGATGTCCAAAACTGACATTTAAGATGGTTGTCAGCCACCACGAGGGCTAGGCATTGAACCAATTTTATTTAATAAACCAAGTCTATTGACTGGTACATCATTACAACAGCCCTCCTATGGAATGTGCTTATTTCACTCCTAGTCTCTTGAAGACCTGATCCTCCCTATCTTAAAATCTGAAAACATCTGGTTCTTTTGCTATAGTCTCTTCTCACTGCACTCTTTGTTCTGCTCCTCAGTTGAAAGATTCATGCTTATCACTGAGCCCTGCACATAAGAAATATATTCTTCAGAAAGTACCTGGACTTCTAATAGCACTTTGCTCAATTAGTAAAGAGAAAACAATGCACAAGATTCTATATAAGATTGTTCAGCTCATAGAGATTCAGATTAGAGAAAATCCTTATTTATTTAGCATAATTTGAGTCCCACCACTTTTGATCAGAGGTCAATAAAAAAATAAAAAAAAAAACAAGGGTGTAATTGGGACTAAATAATAGAGATGAGAGTAGTGTACAGCACTGAGTTCCTAAAATTGTCATGGAAGAAAATATGAAGGATGACTTACACCTCCAATAAGGAACAACATGAAGAATTGACAGAGGATTGTGCAATGTTCCTTTCTCCTCTGAGGATCTCAGTTTTCTCTGTGACAAGTACAATGCATTCACACAATGTTCATACACTTGTAGTGTGGTTACATCAGAAATTAGAAAGAAGAGCAAGACACAAAGCACGATAACTCTTCTCATCCATAAACATGATACACCTATAGATCTTCTGCACCCAGTCTCAGTACAAGGCAAGATGAACAGGGTCTAAGGGTCTAAGTATTGATCCTCCACTTAAAAAGTGTCCACAGTCACAATCATGACTGCTAAAAAATTTTTAATGACAACAAAAGAAGTGAGTTCTGTGCCATAAGTATTCTTGCACTAATTTAACCACAGTACTAAGAAGGCAGAGTCAGGCAAATGCTTCATGAGTCCTGACTTGGTGTACAATGTGACTTCTGACTGAGAAAGGATAAAGACTCTTATTCAACAAAACAAATCAAAATCAATTGGCAGCATACCACCTTAGCCATGTGTGGATGGGAATAATGCATTTTTTGATGGAGACAAAAGACACGGGATTTTTCTCATAGTTTCCTTATCAGAATAATTTATAAATTGATATGTATTGTCATATGAATCTATAATGCATTTTCAAAGAATAAAAACATTGTGGCCTATTGTCATCACACAGCACAATGCAGAGTATGTTTTCTGAGACTATATGGTATAACAGTAATAAATCAGTATGTGAGGACACATTTCTGAATGCTGTATTTATATCTGACCATTCATACATCTAAGATGGCAAATTTAAAATGGAGTGTTTCCTTGCTTAAATAATGTTTATACAACCATAACTTTAAAGACAACTAAAAGTTAAAAAAAAAAATGATTCAATCAAAATTCCAGTGGTCCTTAAGGGACTAATATCTAAAAAGGTGCCTGAAAATGCATAATCTCCAAGGGCAAAGACCTTGACTAGGAAGCTGATAAAATAAAAGAGTTTGAATCACAGATGTATGTGATTTCTACCAAACTTGAACCTACCAACAGAGAAAAATAATCATGTTTGCAAATAATAGACACGTATGTCCTCTCAGAACTTATTATGTAAATATCCTGGCACCAATAAGATGAATGAAATAATTCAGGATAAGTCACACCTATATAGTGAGCAATTTAACAGCAGAGGTAAGAAACATACTGTAGAATTTGAGGGTCAATGTTCTGATTAGTAGCAGAGAAAATGCCTCAATCATGGTCCAGTTCCTGATAGTCCACTGGCCCAGCAGCTCCTTTGACCTTGGAGTTTTCATAACTTCTTGATTGGAGTTCCTGCCACTGTTCTGGTAAGTAAAAAAATTTCCCAAAGCCTAAATTGGCAACAGCAGCAGCTGAAGAGAATTTTGACGTTCTTCTGAGACCAAAGGAAGTGTCCTTCACTCCTAATTCCACACCATGAAACTTCCTTACTCCTCCCAACAAGGATAGGCTTCTTATCCCACACTATTCCTTCAGGCCCTCAGTCCCTGTTCTGAGTTCTCCCATTACAAAACAAGATTCAATGAAGGAATGTTCTTCCCACCTACTCCAAATGTTTCCTATCCCCAGGCTGTCCCATCAGTTGTCCTGCAGCTGAAATAAGTTCCCTTTCCAACAAACTACTGCCATTGTCTTGGTGGGTTCTTAAAAATTGTAGCCACTGGAAGCTTTTCTAGGAATGCCCATCAGGCTCCTGTAGTGTGGCTCTTTGTTTATGAATTACAAATGCCCTTCCACAAATAGTGAATGTTCCAAATCTAGTGATCCTCAGCTTCCATGTGCTTCAAACATGACAAGGTTAATTTCCCTGAGCCAATTACTTGCATCTTTCTCAATCTGTACATGCTGTCTTCACTATAACTCTAACAGTAAGTCTACCTATTTTGTCCACCATCACCATATGCTTGTTGTACCATAGAAAACAAGTATGTTTATAAATGGTTATAGAATGAAGACAGTCATATATTGTGAGGGGTAAGAGGTAAGATGTGTTTTCATTTTGCACAATTTGATATTTTACCATGACACTGGAAATCTCTGCAGATTTGGGATAGTTATCTTTAAGTCATCAAACAATTGGAACTAGATCCATTGAACATGTGAAACTGGAATCACCAGAGACTGTCCAGCTGGTTGTAGCTTCCACACTATTAAGGGCTACTCTGACATCTAATTTTCAATTGCCTGGTGTGTGAGCTTCAACATCCCTGCTGCAGCAATTGACAGAAATTACCAAGAGCATTTGAACACAAGAGTCTCCACTGCTTCTACTACTAGTTGAATTCTACTAAAGACAAGGTCCTATATCAACAAATTCCAGCACTGAAAACAATGTGAGGTTATCACTTAGTAGTTTCTCACAAGTTGAACAATTTCCTTATTTTTCTTTAAATCAAGGAAAGATATGTGTTGATATGGATTTGTTCCATGTAACATACAACTTTTTCTTAGATCCTTACTTTCTGAGTCTTCCTGAATTTAGGATAAGTATTTTTATACAATGCTTTAGCTTGGAGTAAAGAATTTTTTCATTTTTTCAGTACTTCCAAATGTATTACCAGGATGTTTTGATTTGTAAACTGTGCATGAGCATGTACATCATCTACGATACAAAAAGTATTTCTTTAAAGATTTATAGATTCATGATATTTGATATCTGAATGAGTTCACAAATGAAATTAAGATAAAGATAATACCTTAATAGTGAATTGTTGAGGTTTTATCCAGAATGTTTATTCTGAGGTCTGTAATATATTATCATTCTGTAAATGATTTAAGGAATGGATATCTAAAGCATTCCTTTTGGTAGAGTGCTGTATTAAGGCACAACAGAACACCACAATAATCTATAAAATATGTCTAGGGGTATCACAGTTCTGAGAGTTATTGGAGTTTTGTTTAATTAAGGGGTATTAATGAATTTATAGCTGTGTAGGAACAGAGCACTGTCTGGAAGGTTATCCCTGAAAATGATGAGGCCATATTTTCATTTTTTTCTGGTAGACCTTTCTCTCATAGGCCCTTGAATTCAAGAGGGAGACCAGACTAAGTGCTGGGGATCTGAAAGCCTCTACATGTTTTCTGTTTTGATCCTTTTTTTTAAGTTAACCTAGTATTACTATTGAATTAAGCCTGGAACATTGCAAAGAATCTTTCTATTTGAGTTAACACAAATCATCATCTCTAATACAGTATTTCTAAATTTTGTAATGCTAAATACTAACATACAATTCAAATTATTTGTATGTGGGCAGACTAACATTGAGTTGAATGAATTATTTCTCAGTTCTAAGACATTTGGAAATATGTGTTTTCCTATGCACTTAAGCAACCCTTGTGAAAGGGTCATTTGAGCCCCAAAGGGGTTGTTGCCCACCCATTGAAAATCACTACTATTAAGATTATGATACAGGTTTGCAGAAAATACTCATGACTTCAGCATCTGATTTATGAGAGACATTTCTGGGGAATATGTAACATATATTCATCTAAGTATCCAAAGTGCAAACTAAAAACAACCAAATCAAACTCGTTGAATCATTCAGCTTTATTTACAGGACAATGGGGAAGGAGTTGTTGACCAGAGCACAATGCCCTCATAGTGAGTTGTTACCTTGAAACATGAAACCAGCATTTTATAAGAATTATGAATACTGGATACTCAAAACATACTTCACATCTGTAGACATATTTATAGGATAAAGGATATACAGACTTGTTGCTCAGTTTGTCAATTACACTTCTAAGTATAATTTGTCTGAATTTGTTCATTTGAATTAAATATACAGAATGCTACCAGTTCTATGAGAAATTTTGGTGGGTTAGTACACATCTTAATAAGTTGCTCTCTGGATTAGATTATTTCTGTCTCCATAAAAGTGTTAAACTATACTATATTCTTATGGCATCCCCACTTGTCTTCATCTTGTAATATTTGAAAGTGAACAGGTAAAAGTTTAATGAAACATTCCTACATTGTCACATTTTCAGAGTTTCTCCCAGCATAAAGAGTTGACATTATCTAAGATTTCAACATTGCATGAAGGTTTTCAGAAGATTTTCATAATCATAAATATTCTCTTGTATGGAGCCTCAAGTGTTGCAAAGAATACACCATAAATAAAACATAAACATTTTTCCCAACAGAAATACTTTCCCAACAAAATTGCTTTTTTTCTCCTCTGTCCTGAAATGAAGTCAAATATATTTTAGCATGCATTAATTTTTTAAAAAGTCTCACCTGTATATATTCTCTCTTAAATTCTAAGAGACAGACCACAAGCAAAGGATCCACATCTTCAATACATTTGAAAGATTTCTCTCCTGTAAGTATTATCTAATAAATTTTAAGATGATATTTCTCCATAAAGGACAATGTCATTCACTTAACTTATAAAGTTTCCTCACTGTGTGAGATCTCTGATGATTTCTCAGAATTAGGTTGTGGTAATGTATTTGTTACACATACAATATTTGTAAGGTTTCTCTGCTGTATGAATTCTGTGATGAATTCTCAGACTGCCTTTGTCAGTGAAGCATTTGTCATATTCATTGCATTTGTAAGGTTTCTCTGATATATGAACTCTCTAATGACATCTCAGACTAAGTTTTTGGGTAGAACATTTGTCAAATTCACTGCATTTGTAAAGTGTCTTTCCTGCATGGATTCTCTGATGAAACATCGGACTATATTTTCCACTAAAGCATTTATCAAATTCACTACATTTGTAGGGTTTCTTTCTTGTATGAATTCTCTGATGAATCCTAATAATGCCTTTGTCAGTAAAGCATTTGTCACAATTGACATTTGGAAGGTTTCTCTTGTATATGAATTCTATAATAAATATTAAGATGGGATTTATGGACAACCTATTTGTTTATCTCAAATATGAATTCTCTGATGCCATCTCAGACCAGCAATGTGCGTAAAGCATTTGTCACATTCTCAACATTTGTAAGTTTTCTCTCCTGTATGAATTCTCTCATGACTTCTCAGCCTAAATTTGCGAGTAAAGCATTTGTCACATTCACTGCATTTGTAAGGTTTCTCTCCTGTATGAGTTCTCTGATGACTTGTCATACTAAATTTGTAGGTAAAGCATTTGTCACATTCACTGCATTTGTAAGGTTTCTCTCCTGTATGAGTTCTCTGATGAATTCTCAGACCACCTTTTTTAGTAAAGCCTTTGTCACATTCACTACATTTGTAAGGTTTCTCTCCTGTATGCATTCTCTGATGAACACTAAGATAGGAATGTTTGCTAAAGCATTTCTGACATTCACTGCATTTGTAAGGTTTCTCTCCTGTATGAATTCTCTGATGAATTCTCAGGCTGCCTTTTATAGTAAAGCATTTGTCACATTCACTACATTTGTAAGGTTTCTCTCCTGTATGAATTCTCTTATGTCTTCTCAGACTAATGTTTTGGGTAAACCTTTTATCACATTCACTGCATTTATAAGGTTTCTCCCCTGTATGAATTCTCTCATGACTTCTCAGACTTCCTTTGTCAGTAAAGCATTTGTCACACTCACTACATTTGTAAGGTTTAGCTCCTGTATGAATTCTCTGATGAATGCTAAGATGGGATTTTTGGGTAAAGCATTTCTCACACTCACTACATTTGTAAGGTTTAGCTCCTGTATGAACTCTCTGATGAATTCTAAGATAGGATTTTTGGGTAAAGCATTTCTCACATTCACTACATTTGAAAGGTTTAGCTCCTGTATGAATTCTCTGATGAACAGTATGATGGAATTTTTGGGTAAAGCATTTGTCACATTCACTACATTTGTAAAGTTTCTTTCCTGGATGAATTTTCTGCTGACTTCTAAGATTCCCTTTCTGGGTAAAGCATTTGTCATATTCACTACATTTGTAGGAGTTCATTCCACTACTGTTTTGTTTCTGCATGAGGTTATTTTTAGAGACAAAAACCTTATCAAATTCTCTACTTCCTTTTTTTTCTTTCATCCCTACATGATTTCCGGGATTGAGACTAATGACAAATTTCACATTTAAAAAGTTTACATAGTCTTTATGTCTACAAACTTCTTTATTGTCCCCAGTTTTATGTCTTTGTAGGTTTGAGGCCTGATGATGGACATCACTGGGGTCCATTTTATAAGGTGTACTTTGTGTGGATTCATCAATGATTTTGCAATCCTCATTGCATTTAGAAGTTTTCTCTTGGATATTCACATTTTCATGGTCTTCATCCAAGACCTTCCCATACTTTCCACATATGTAATAACTTTCTGAAAAAGAAAAAGTGTAATTAGGAATGAAAGGAATTACTTAAATTCAATAATTCAATAATTGGTGTTTGTTGCAGTTTTAGGTAAACTATACATTCTCATGGATTCATGCTCTGAAGAGAGGTTTTGTTTTTGTTTTTTTAATCATTTCATGGATCCTCAGAAGAACCCCAAATCTGATCTGTATCAAATGACAGGAAATGGTAACAGCCTTCTAAATCTTATTTTAAATTGGTACCACCCACCCATCACAAAAATATTAACCCAGAATTGTTTCCATCTAAAGGAAATACAGAGACAAAGAGTGGAACAGAAACTGAAGGAAAGGCCATCAAGAGACTTCCCCAACTGGGGATCCATTCCATTTGCAAATACCAAACTCAGACATTATTACTGATGCCATGAAGTGCTAGCTGTCAGGAGTCAGATAATAGCTGTTGCTGAAGAGACAGCTCTGCTAGAACATGAAGAATACAGTTGTGGATGCTTGCAGTCAACCTTCAGACTAAGCACAGGGAAGAGTTTGGGGAATGACTGAAGGAGCTGATAGGGTTTACAACCTCATGGGAAGAACAACAGTATTAACAAACCTGTTCCCCCAAGCTCCCCAGGACTAAAACATCGACCAAAGAGTACACACGGCAGGATCCATGTATCCAGCTGCTTATGTAGCAGAGAATCACCTTATCTGGTGTCCATGACAGGGAAGGTCCTTGGTCCTGTAAATGTTCAATGCCCCACTAAGGGAATCTTAGTGCAGGGAGGCAGGAGTGGGTGAATGGGTTGGTAGGTGGGTAGAGGAGTGAGCCCCTCATTAAAGCAGGGGAAGAGGGTGTGACATGGGGCTTGCAGAGGGGGAAACAGAAAGGGAATAACATTTGAAATGTAAATAAATAAAATAACCAATAAAAATGAAAAAAAATGTACTTTTCAGAAGGAAGGACAAATAAGTGCTAGATCTGTAATGAAATTTCACAAAGTATATCTCTGGGCAATGTATTTCTAATTTTATGGTTAAAATTTGATTCAGAGTGACACTGTGAAGCTGTGGTCAGCTATACATTTATTATGTAACAAACCTTGTCATGGAAACCAAAAAAATAGGATTGCTTCAACATCCAAAATGATAGTATAAAGATCATGTTATCTTAGAACTAAACACAGAGACCAAATATCAAAAAGAAAATTTTTAAAAATTCTTTAAACCAACAGCTCTATATCACCTGAAACCTTATACATTTTTAAAAATCAAAAATAGGGGAATATTTTAAAGCAACAGTAAGATGAAAATACTCCTTGTTAGGAATATTAAATTTTCAAACTTGAATGACTTGACTGATGCTAGATAAAAGACAAGGAGAGATCTCAGATAATATAGCACTGCTTACTTTTCCAATGAAAGCAGAGAAATGTAAAGGGAACACAATGAAAAGTTATTATTTTAAACAGATTTTTCCACATTCATGGGTCTCTAGATATTTCAGAGGGTTTACATAAATAAAAGGTAGGATATTTCAAAGAAAGAATCAGAAATTCAACAAGAAGTTCATTCTTACCTACAAACAATAGATTGTTGTAATTCTCCAACATCACATCCATGTACAATACCCTCTGAGCAAAACTGAGATATTCCCATTCCTCCAGTGAGAAGTCCAGAGCCACATCCTTAAAGGTTAACAAACCCTGTAATGGAAAATTACATATTTGTGACTGGAAAAAATGCTTCCCTATGTAAAAAAAAAAGAAGTAATTGCAGTATTTTTAACAAATGGTGTTTGTTCAACTTGTGGTCCGCATGTAGAAGAAAGCAAAGTGACTTTTTTTTTTTTTTTTTTTTTTTGCTTCTAAGGAGCTTACAGAAAGATATTGTTAATATAATTTTATTTAAGAGGCAGGCATTTGTTTTCTTTCTTTCTTTCTTTCTTTCTTTCTTTCTTTCTTTCTTTCTTTCTTTCTTTTATTTTTTGATACTTTATTTACATTTCAAATGTTTTCCCCTTTCCAGGTCTCCCCTTTGGAAATCCCCTATCCCATCCCCCATCCTCCTGCATCTGTGATGGTATTCCCCCACTTACCCACTCATTCACATCTTCCCTCCCTGGCATTCCCATATACTGTGGCATCTAACACCCTCAGCCCCAAGGGCCTCTCCTCCCACTGACGGCCAACAAGACCCTCCTCTGCCACATTGTGGCCAGCATCATGGGTCCTTCCATATGTATTCTTTGGTTGATGATCCAGTCTCGGGGAGCACCGGGGAGTCAGGCAAGTTGACACTGTTGCTTCCTCCATGGAGCTGCAAACTCCCTCAGCTCCTTCAGTCTCTTCTCCAACTCCTCCATCTGGGACCCCATGCTCAGTCCAATGGTTGCTATGAATTGAATCTTAGGCATTCCGAGCTTTTGGGCTAAACTCCACTTATTAGTTAATAAGTACATACCCTGTACATTCTTTTGTGACTGAGTTACATCACTCAGTATGATATTTTCAAATTCCATCCATTTGTCTGTGGATTTCATGAAATCATTTTTTTAATAGCTGAGTAGTATTCCATTATGCAAATGCACCACATTTTCTGTATCCATTCCTCTGTTGAGGGAAATCTGAGTTGTTTCCAGATTCTGGTCATTATATATATGACTGCTTTGAACATAGTGGAGCATGTGTTCATATTACATGTTGGAGCATCTTCTGAGTATATGCCCAGGAGAGGTATAGCTGGGTCCTAAGGTAGTAATATGCCCAATTTTCTGAGGGTCCACCAAACTGATTTTCAGAGTGGTTGTACCAGCCTGCAATCCCACCAGCAATGTAGGAGTGTTCCTTTCTCTCCACATCCTCACCAGCATCTGCTGTCACCTGAGTTTATGATCTTAGCGAGTTTGAGTGGTATGAGGTGGAATCTCAAGGTTGTTTTGATTTGTATTTCCCTGAGGACCAAGGATGTTGACCATGTCTTTAGGTGCTTCTCAGCCCTTCATGTTTCCTTAGTTGAGAATTCTCTGTTTAGCTCTGTTCCCCATTTTTTTGATAGGGTTATTTGTTTCTCTGGAGTCTAGGTTCAAGAGTTCTTTGTATATATTGATATTATCTCTGTATAGGATGTAGGATTGGTAAAGATATTTTCCCAATCTGTTAGTTGCTGTTTTGTCCTATTGACTGTGTCCTTTGCCTTACATATACTTTGCAATTTCATGAGGTCCCAGTTGTCAATTCTTGATCTTAGAGCATAAGCCATTGGTTCAGGAACTTTTCCCATGTGCCCATGTGTTTGAGAATTTTCTCAAATTTCTCTTCTACTAGATTCAGTGTTTCTGGTTGTATGTGGAGGTGCTTGATCCACTTGGACTTGAGCTTTGTACAGGGAAATAGGAATGGATCAATTTGCATTCTTCTACATGTTGACCACCAGTTGAGCCAGTATCATTTGTTGAAAATGCTGTCTTTTTTCCATTGGATGGTTTTAGCTCCGTTGTCCAAGATCAGGTGACCGTGAGTGTGTAGGTTCATTTCTGGGTTTTCATTTCTATTCCATTGATCTACCTGCTTGTCACTGTACCAATACCATGCAGGTTTTATCACTACTGCTCTGTAGTACAGCTTGAGGTCAGGGATGCTGATTCTCCCAGAAGTTCTATTACTGTTGAGAATATTTTTTGCTATTCTGGATTTTTTGTTATTCCAAATGAATTTGAGAATTGCTCTTTCTAAGTCTATGAAGAAGTGAGTTGGGATTTTGCTGGGAATTGCATTGAATCTGTAGATTGCTCTCAACAGGATGGCCATTTTTACTATATTAATCCTGTAAATCCATGAGCATTGGAGATCTTTCCATCTTCTGAGGTCTTCTTCGATTTCTTTCTTCAGAGACTTGAAGTTCTTGTCATACAGATCTTTCATTTGTTTGGTTAGAGTCACACCAAGATACATTATATTGTTTGTGACTATTGTGAAGGGTGTCATTTCCCTAATTTCTTTCTCAACCTGTTTATCCTTCAAGTATAGGAAGGGTATTGATTTGTTTGAGGTAATTTTATATCTGGCCACTTTGCTGAAGTTGTTTATCAGCCTTAGCAGTTCTCTGGTGGAGTTTTTCAAAAGTGACCCATTCTTATTTTCTTGTTCAAAGCTCAAGTCTAAGTGGATGAAGGACCTCCATATAAAACAAGATAAGATAAATCTAATAGAAGAGAAAGTGGGAAAGAACCTTAAACATATTGACAGATGGGTAAATTTTCTGAACAGAACACCAATGGCATATACTCCAAGATTACAAATTGACAAATGGAACCTCATAAAACTTAAAAGCTTCTGTATGACAAAAATCACTGTCAATAGGACAAAAGAGAAAGCCACAAATTGGGAAAAGATTTTTACCAACCCTACATCTGATAGAGGAGTAATATCAAATACATACAAACAATTCTGTAGGTTAAACTCCAGAGAACCAAATAACCCTATTAAAAATGGGGTACAGGTCTAAACAGAGAATTCTCAACTGATGAATCTCAAATGACTGAAAAGCTCTTAAAGAAATGGTCATCATCCTTAGTCATCAGGGAAATGCAAATCAAAACAACCCTGAGATTCTACCTGACACAGTCAGAATGGATAAGATCCAAAACTCAGGTGATAGCAGATGCTGGCAAGGATGTGGAGAAAAAGGAACACTCCTCCATTGCTGGTGGTGTTGCAAGATGGTACAACCATTCTGGAAATCAGTCTGACAGTGCCTCTGAAAACTGGACACAATAATACCTGTGGACCAAGTTATACCACTCCTGGGCATATACCCAGAAGATTCTCCAATATATAACAAGGACACATGCTCCACTATGTTCATAGCAGCCTTATTTGTCATAACCAGAAGCTGTCAAGAACCCAGATGCCCTTCAACAGAGGAATGGATACAGAAAATGTGGTACTTTTATACAATGGAGTACTACTCAGTTATTTAAAACAATTACTTCATGAATTTTGAAGGCAAGTGGATGGAACTACAAAATATCATTCTGAGTGATGTAACCTGGTCACAAAGAACACATGTGCTATATTCTCACTGATAAGTGTAAATTAGCCAAAAAGAAGCTTAAAATGTCCACAATACACCTCATTGACTATATGAAACCCAAGAAGAAATATCACACCAAAATGTGGATGCTACAGTCCTACTCAGAAAAGGGAAGAAAATAATCTCAGGAATTTGAAAGGAGTTTTGCAGCAGTTGGGGATGTGGAACTAGGGGTAGCCAGTAGAAAGCCCAAAAGGTTCCCAGGACCCAACAGGGAGGACATTAGCCAAAATACCCAACAAACGTGAGATAGAATCTGTAGAGACCATATCCAGTGGATATGCATGGTCCCCATTTGAGGGATGGAGTCACCCACCCACCTCAAAAATATTAATCCAGAATGGCTCCTGTCTAAAGAAAATGCAGGGACAAAGAATGGATCAGAAACTGAAGAAAAGATCATCCAGAGATTGTGCCACTGAGGGATCCATCATTCCTGCAAATACCAAACCCAGACATTATTTCTCATGCCAAGAAGTGCTTCCTGATAGGAGGCTGATATCGCTGTCCCCTTAGAGGCTCTGCCAGAGGCTCATCAATACAGATGCGGATGCAAGCAGTCAAACATCAGATTGATTTGGGGACCCCAATTGAGGAGTTAGGGGGGAAGAACTGTAGGAGCTAAAGGGGTTTGCAACTCCATAGGAAGGACAACAATATCAACCAACCAGATGCCCAAAGCTTCCAGGGACTAAACCACCAAGCAAAGAATACACAAGTGTGGGAAGCATGGCTCCAGCTGGATGCATTGCAGGGATTGCCTTGTCAGGCATCACTGGGAGGGGAGCTCCTTGGTCCTGTGGAGACTCGATGACCCAGGGGTGTGGAATGCTGGGACACTGAGGAAGGAGTGGGTATGCAGGTATGCACTCTCATAAAGGCAGAAGGGAGGGGAGAGGGAATGGGCTTTGTGGCGGGGAAATGTGGAAGGGGGATGACATTTGAAATGTAAATGCAAAAAATAGCCAATAAAAATGAAAAATAAAAAAACTAAAGAACAAAAACACAACTAAAAGTAGTAATTAAGATATTTTTGTCACATAACTGAGGCAAGAAAATATTAAAGGGCAAATGTTTTCTAAACGTTTTAGGGAGATATGTCTGAAGTTATGAATTGCTGCTCTTCCATAGACAATCTAAAGAATGACTTACTATAAATCCTCACATTTAGAAAGGTTCTCACCTTGATGAATT
>JAPYYD010000238.1:0-27044 GCA_028551405.1 Uromys caudimaculatus | reverse complement strand
GTGGGAGGTGCTGCTCCCCTCAACCCCACTCATGGCCTTTCCAGGCTCCTGGGAGGGCACCCCTCTCTGGTGCTCATTGGCTACAGACTCCTGGCGGCCCAAGCAGAGGTTTCCACCCGCCAAGCAGACCTTGAGTACTGGATCTTGTGGTAATTTCTTACCCCAATAAGCCCATATAAAGAACATATAATCTAGTTATTATATTTATAAGCTATATGTCTAGATAGGGCAGATCTATCACTATATTGATTTATTCCCCAGCTATGAGACCCCTTGTTACTTGTGGCTTCTCCAGGCCAAGTGGTCTGTTCTATCTTCCTTCCTCCTCCTCTTCCTCAGTTCTCCGAGACCTCCTGCCCCACCTTTCTCTTCTACTGCCCAATCATTGGCTCTAACCTTTATTTGGCCAGTCAGAATGGGGAGAATGTTCAGTGAGATCACCTGAGTGCTGATCTACTCCTGGTCCGGGGCAGCCCCTCTTGAGGAAGTAGAATTAACATTAGATACAAACAGCAGCGAGGCAACCCCCAACAGCTGGGCTGTGTCCTGTTTATCTTGATGTTTCCAATGGATAGACAAATTCTTAAGAGATAGATAAGGAATGAAGAAAGAGAAGGCTTATCTTAGTAGTGATAGACAATGACTCTCTGGGTGGACATGTCTGGAGGGTGCCTTGTTTAATAAAGGAAAGAACTTAAGAGTGATACACTAGACTAACCAGGGGCAGTTGATTGCAGAAAAGCAGAATCTTTCACAGGGAAAAAAAGTGGAGAAGGCTGGATACGTTAGAAAGCCCCCTTAGGTAATCAGCAAGAAAGCCAGGCTGCTTGAGGACCACAACCCCTGTCCCCTCCTTTAGACTGGGCTTCTCACCATCACTGCTCTTTGACTGCTTCGTTTCTATTCTCTCTCCTTTGTGCATGTGCTGCCAAGGAGATGTGCACTTCTCCCTGGCTTCCTGGTCTGAGTACCCACAGGCTGCTTGATGGCTCATCTGTTCCAAGCCTGGTCTTAGGATCGACTCGCTGCCTCAGCCGCAGTTGGAGAAAAGTCCCGAGACTCACCTGATAGTTGTGTTAGCTCGCTTCACCTGTGGCAGTTGGCTGACAAAAGGTTGATTTAGCTTGCAGTTTGGAAAGATAAAAGTTTGCAATCAAGTAGCCTCAATTGCTTTGGGCCTCTGATAGGGCAGCACACCATGGCAGGAGTTTCTGTAGGAGTAGACGGCTCAAGAGGACAGGGAGAAAAAGAAAGGAAGAGACCAGGGTTCCCCAGTCCTTTCAGCCCCAGACTTCAGCTCCTCCTACTCGAACTTCATCCCTAGGGTCCGCAGCATTCCCATATGAACTGTTAGGGAGCATTATCCCAAGCAGAGCAGAGACAGGTACCAGTGTTGTCTAGCCAGCCCTTTCTTTTCACAAAATGAGTATCATGTTCATTCAATAACCTTTGAATGGTAGAACTGTTTGTGCTGAGTTGAGATGTTTTTCTCTTTTCTTCTCAGTTCTGAAAAGCTTGTCTGTACATTAAAGTCCCATCTGCCTAAGGAAGAGAAGACTGTCAATCGAAGTCAGCTTGTTTTCAAAAGGCAGTTCCATGCCTCAAAGCTTAACCAGGAGAACAAAGAGGCTGAAAAGAAAGATCTGGTAAGCTGAGGTCTGGGAGTGGGGTTGGGTGGGCAAGGTTTGCAGTACCCACTGTTCAGGGAGCACCAGTGCCAGAGTGGAGCCTGGCAAGCCCTCCCCGGCAGAGGAAACAGTAGCCAAAGTGTGGAGTGAAAAGTTAGAGGCAGCAGGAGCGCCCACTTCGTGCCGTGAGATGATGGGAGGCCGGGAGCTCAGTTCCTCTCCCTGATAGGTGCTGAGCAGGAAGAGACCCAGAAACACAGCCTATGTGGGTCCCTGAATCCCACAGTGCAGATCTGTCTTTATAAGGTGAGGGCCAAGAAGACTGGCCAGAGCTGGTTCACCAGTAACTTTAGTTTTCCTCTTTGCCCACCCTTCCTCCTCTGAGTAGATTTGCAGGTCAGCAGACTATCCCCCTTTAGGACCTCAGGGTCTTTGCCATCTTCAGTACCTGGCTTCTGAGGACTCACTCCTGCTAATGTCTTTTTATGTGGGATAGGACGGAAGGCAGTCACATGGCTGTCTCTAACTGTAGGGTGCAAAGGTGTGGGTCTGAACACAGTGGAGGGGATTGCTTTGGGGACAGCTAGTCACCTCTACCATACCATAAAGGTAGGTGGAGTTGAAGAGAGGAAAGGCTCACCTGTGGACTGCAGAAGCAAACAGAGGTGAGGCAAGCAGACTGACTAGGAACCTGTCTGAAAGGCTAGAGGGCTAGGTATGAGAAAAGGTCTGCGGGGTCCTTCCTCTGGTGGGGGCCTGCTTAACTGATACACAGTCCCTGTCTTCTCTGAACAGGTCTTAGGGACCCGGCCACAGAGACCATGCTCTTGGGCGGCAGCAGATAGTCTGCAGGGGCCACCATCTGTGGGAAGAAGAGTGATGACAGCGGAGGCCCTGGGGCAGCATCTGGTCTCCCTGCATCAGGCAGCCAGGTCAGGCCTCCAGTGGTCATAGAGTTTTGCCCCTTCACCTCTTACACGCAACTGCGAATACTGACTGACTGCAGCTTTTCTCTAGGTAGGAAGCTATAGCAAGAAATATCCACGTAACAGCAGCTAGATTTTAAAGTTCTGGCTGTGATCTAGTGGTGTTTTCGTTTCATTGAAACATTTAACAGCAAGACAGCTTTATCATCTCCCAGTCTTTGGTGCTCAAAAGGGCTCTGTGCCTGGCTTGGGGGCAGGTCCCAGCTCAAAGGTATCAGGGCTTTATTCAAGTTCAGTCCTGCACCTGTCCCAGGGCGCACTCTCCTCACAGATACAGTGGGAGTCAAATCTGCATCTTGCCTCTGTGGCACTGAAGGGGCTTGACAGGAACTCCTTGCTGAGGGGGGACTTCCTAGTCCTGTGAGTACTATCTGCTTCCTGGTGACAGGAGGAGTCTCTTCACATCCTCTAGAAAGTTGGGCTCACATTTCAGTGGGGAGAGAACTTGACCTCTTCAGAGGCAGATCTGGGTCACCGGGTGAAGAAGACAGCTGGAATTGCTGGCTGTACCCCCTCCAGTCATCAAAGTCATATGACTCAGAGTGATCCTGAGGGCTCCTGTGTCCTAAATCTGACCTAAGTATCCTGATTGTTGATCGATAGGGACACAATACTAGTCACACTTACCCCAGTGAGGATTAAAGTCCCCGCAGTCCCGGGAAGGGTAAGATTGATGTGTAGCTATAGTTATGAATGACCCCAGAGCTTTAATGCCACACTCCACACAGGGCCGTCTGCAGCAACTCTCCCTGACTTCAGTTGCATCTTGCTTCAGCACCAACAAAACATGCTCCCCAAACCCAGGAAAGCTGGAGCAGGCTTGCTCAACAGGCTGTGCCTGGTTCTCCAAAGCTCTCTGTAGATAAGCATGGTGCTGGTTGTCTTGGTTTTAGGTACCAGGTAAAGGCTCTTTTCTCTTTTAACCAGTGGTGCTGGGGAAAGTATCTGGGGTCAGTAGGGAATGAGTCTTTAAAATCAATCCCAATACACTGAACTGTGTTCTCAAGTGATTTAGACAGTGGTTATATTTAAATAAAAATGTGGAGAATGGGAGAGCCCCGAGTCACTCTATGAGCTGCTTGGAATAAGATCTGTTGCCTTACAAGTCCAAGTAATCCTTCCAAAGGGTGAGGATTTTGTGTTCAAAAAGTAAATATTTTAAAAAATTATATTTCAGTATTCAAAAGCCAAACCAGCAGTGTGGCTATGCTCTGACAGGACAGGAGACAGCTGTGACTGGGATACTGGAGATGGGCAGATAGTTCTGCCCTTCGCCCTTTGCCCTTCCTTGTGGGTCACCCCTTTAGTTCAGACAGGCCAAGCACAGCTCCTGTGCACTTCACCCACCCACAGAAGCCACCAGTGAAACCAAGCTCCAGAGACCTGACAGAGATGCCGACAAAGCCCTGGGCAAGCTAGTAGGAGGGTCAGGCAGATCTCTCGGCCCCACCTCACCCCATCCTTCTGGCTTCATTATAAACAACTTCTGAAAGTAACTGTTAAAAGCCTTTTACACAGAGAGTCAAGCTTTGAAAGCAGTTACATTCATAAACTTATACTTTATTCTTTCTGTACATGTTGGCAATGATAAAGCTTAAAGATGCATGTTCTATGAAATATGCAAAACAAGGAATTTACATAAATAATTTACACTTCAGAAAATTAAAGTTGAAAAATATTCCCACATTATTAGAGTTCACAGTATATCAAGTACATCAAACTTTCCTCCTTATATTTCAAACTATATTGTCTTAGCAGAGAATGATAAAATTTAATCGGAATAAAACGATCAAGTTTCTGTTTATTCAGTGCACAAGTGGATGCTGTTTCAGTATCGGGCTGCACAAGCCCCAGGGCTGCAGCATTTCACCTCAGCCCTTTACCTCCTGAGTGCTGTGACCCAGCAGAGGTCACATAGTGTGGAATGGTTCCAACATCACCAACGCCACAGTGGACACATTCGCCAAGTGGTAACACCCGGTGTTCTGATGCCTCATTTCCACATAATACTTTTATAGCCCTGAAAATGGAAACCCTGGCATCCAACACAGCTGAACATGCTAGCACTAGTACAAGGCACTGTGCTGTGGCGTTGGTTTAAAAGATCATGTTTGCATAGATTGCCAGCAATTTAGTGTGCAATAAAATACAGGCCCAGTGAGTGTGGCTTTTTGATGGATGAAGCCATGTGGTACTCCTCTGCCCCAGGAGAGCAAACTCTCTCTTTAGACCCAGCCTGTGGATGCTCCCCTGGTGCTGGCTTCTCTAGGCCCTCAAAGGAGAGTTTTTTGCTCAAAAAGTTGCAGGTCAAAGCGGACCCAGACTTCTCCAGTGGGGACTTCGTGCAGCAGTAGTCGGCGGGTGGTGGGGCCTTTGTTTTCCTGGTCTGTTCGGATTTTTGCCACTGGAACTTCAGTACGACCCAGGAAGTCTGGGGGATAAACACCATGTGAGGATCGGGTATCTTTGTTCCCACTAAGATTTAAAGACTCCCAAGCAGGAGAGTCTGAAATAGGATTTAGAAAACTTTCAAACACTGAATGGATAGCTCATTTGCTCATGGATCTCTGATACTGACAGTGGACAAGTGTACGGTGACAGCTGCCCATTGGGAATGTTCTACCCTTCTGTATACAGGCAGTGCCTGTATTCATAGGACATGCTCCCCCAAACACCCACCTCCTGCTGACATGGGCCTGCGTCATTTCCTGTAGGTGTCATGGGGTGGGTAGAAGCAGAGCTTAGGCCCCTGAGTGTAGACTCCAGACTCCAGAAAACTGGGAATACCTTTAGGCCTCCACGCCAAGTTATACTTACCATCCGGAGAAAACTGGTCTCTGTCAAACATAGTGAGACACAGAACGTCCTGGTAAAGATCTTTGACAAAGAACTGGCAGTTGAAGTTCCACTTGGGGTTTAGTGTGTCTTGGAGGGTCCTGGTGGTATAGCTTTGGGAGCCCATGCTGATCTCACAGTATGGATTGCTTTTCCCTGCACAGAAACAACCCAAGGACACATGCAGTGTGGTAAGTAAATTAGGCGTAGGCGACCATGGCAGGGTCTGTAGGCTGCTTCATCAGAGACTGTGGCAGGAAGCACCACTGCATGGTGGGACAGTTACCTTAGATGCTAGCAGTGGTATGGCCCCATGTTCCCAGTGATGTCAAATCCTGGGGAACAAGTGTCTGTCCTAACAGCAGGACTGCTCCCCACAAGCCTGGCCAGGTACCTGTGTGGCATGCTTTGTGCACTTTCATGTAGTAGCAGTCAAAATGGGTGCTGGTTCTTACTGGGAATCAGTGAATGATATTGGCCCACTAGAAAGCTCATCAGGTTTTTAGTAACACCAGAAACACTGCCTTTTGAAAACTACCCATTCTTCCATGTTCTAAAGAGGGAAGGAACAGGGTGCTACCACATCTGTTGAATAAAAGCTGCACTTACCATTTGGTTTGCAGGCTTTTAATTCTGTAGCTTCAATGACATGTACCATCAGACGCCCAATACCTGAAGTCTTTTGAGAACGGGCTACAAAAGAGGAAGTGAGTCGTGTTACTCTGAGAATGTAGACAGCCACCACAGTGAAGAAGCAATGCTTTGGACCTCTGTCTATTCTCACACACTCTCTCTGGTGCTGGAGACTGAACCCCATGCCCCTTAACCAGGCTCTGCCGTTGGCTGTGCTCCCAGCCCCTGCTGTGTGTCACTCTAGTCAGCCGGAACCTTAGCCGTGGGCTGTCAGCACTATTGCTCTAGCATTAGCAGCCAGCGTTGCCTCCTCCCCCAGGCTATGCTGCCTGCTAGGGATGCCTGTCAGTCCCCAACTCATCCTTCAAGACCCAGGCTAGTCTCAGTCACCTCAGCCTCCTTCCCTCTGAGTACCACTAGTCTTAACTGAGAAACACCCCACAACCAGCTAGGCCTGACATTCTGCATCCTGTCTGCCTCTTCTGCCAGGGAGGAGCCACTGTGTTGCATCGTCTGCTTTATCTAGGTGTAGTAATCCTGCAAACGCCTATGAGTAGTTACATTAATTTAAAATGCATGCAGTTTGTCCAGTACTTCTTGCAAATAACATTTGCTGGTTACTTTGTGTTAGGCATGTGCTAGATCTTAATACAGAGTATATTTAATTTCATAATTACCTTACAAGGTAGTTCCCATTTTACAGATGAGGAAAACTGGGTCTTAGGAAGGACCATGTGCTCCGCTCACAGGCTTTTTAAAGACAGGGTCTCATTCTAGCCCAAGCTGTCTGTCTTGAACTTGGAATCCTCCGGTCTCATGGACCTTTTCTGTTTTTTGTTTTAAGTCAGAGACTGAGTACCCTGACTGGCCTGGATCTTGCTATATAGACCAGGTTAGCTTTGGACTTACAGAGTCTGAACTTCCAGCCTCTGCCTCCAGTGTGATGACGGGACTAATGGTGTGTACTATCACACCTAGGCCAGAGGTTTTTAAATGGCAAGGTTAAAATGTGAACATCAGATAACAAAGTATGAACCACTCATCAAAATTTCAATTGTATGTAAGTATTTTGTCTTGGTCAGCAGCTTTATTTCATGTTTAATCTATTTAGAAAGGTTCCTGATATACTTTAATGCAGACAGAGTGAGTCCTGTTCTCATACTGCTGGCAAACAGGAGGTTCAGCCAAACAGGCAAAAAATCTGAAGTGTCTTCTCACCTTTTTTCTTTCAAGGGTTTTAATTTTATTTTTATTTTTTGAGACAAGGTATTGTTAGGTATCTCAGGCTGGCTGGCCTCATGAGACTTTGAGGGCCTCTTGCCTCAGCTTCCATGTTGTATGTAGCCTGGTGTACAGGCAGTGGCCTGCTCCCCAGTGTCCTCATGTCTCTACTGTGGAGCGTGCCCTTGTTCCCTGAAGGCAGAGCCTGGCCTTACTATCTCTGCAGGCCCCATTATGCACATCACAGGGCCTGGCACACAGCACATAACTGTCTGAAGGGTTGCACCCATAGAGAATGCGGAACACACAGTGAGAAACTCACGGAGAATGCAGAACACACACAGTGAGAAACTCAGGAAAACCTTGATTTGCACCTTTGACAAATTAGGAGATGATTATATGTTTTATGAAATGATTCAATCATTGATTTTTCAATAGCAAGCTTTTAAAATAGTGTTCAATTAGGAAAAGACAATTTTCACATACCTTCAGGAGCACAGAACAAAATAAAGGGAACCTGAATGAAAACACACAAAGAGCTTGGGCTTCAGCCGTGGGGGCCTCAGTGGGAGCACCGAAAGGGAGGAGGGCGGGAGGGGAGGGGCTGCACTGGGAATATGGGCTGGGCATTACCATGGGGGCCAAGGGTGCTTCCAAGGATTCTTTAGGACACTGAGCTGGTGGACGAGCTGTCCTGTGCACAGAGGACACAGTGTGACAAATACAGATCCCCTGCTCCCTAGGAGTCAGTGGTGACTTCAGAGAACAGAGGAGTGAAGTCTGAGGGCAGTGCAGCCCTAACAGCTCCACTCGGGTCCTAAGGGGGAAGGCCTGGCAGCTGCCTGTGACACAGCAGTGGGAGCCAGGGTGGGGAACAGGGCTAGGTGACGGGCAATTTTGGGGAGGAACGTGAGTTGGCGGTAAAAAACTGTCCTTAATTTGAGAAGCCCAAAGGAAGATGCTCAGGCAGGGGTTGGCACATAGAGAGTTGTCACTGTCAAGGGAGGAGGCTGATGGAGTCCCTGTGAAGGACGCAGGCCTTGGGAAGACAACAGAGCTGCTGGAGAGGACTTGTCTAGAATGCTGGGAGTGCAGAGAGCAGCCATAACCCACCATTGAGCTGATATGTCCCGGGGGGTTGTCTGAGGGACACAATGCTCAGAGGACGGTAGCCTCTCAGGAAGATGGGAGGAAAGAAAGTTGAGAGTCAGATGAAGCTGCATAGAGGAGCCTCAGGATATGAGGAAGTTGGGGGTGGGGATGGGGAGAGGGTGTGTATGTGTAAGCAGAGGAAGCTGGGGCAAGGAATGGGTGGGTTGCTAGTGTCCCTGAAAGTGCCATCTACACAGCAGTGGGGGAAAGATGTGGAGTGAACCTAGCGCACCACAGAGTGGTGGGGCTGAGGTGCTGGAGGGGTTGACTAGGCCTAGGGTGCTAGGTCCTGGAGGCCAGGAGGGGGAGGCCGAGGCTGAGAGGACAGGGGCAGAATGCATACCCAGCGAGTGGAGTCAGGAGGGACAAGACATGCCCCAGCAGGGTGAGGTTGGTCAGAGTGGAGGGAAGGAGCAGGGGCAGGAACAGCTGGCTACAGAGAAGGCAGGACCCGCATCTGGTCCCATAGTGTGAGAGCCCAGAGCAGCTTTGAACAGCTGCTGTGGGGGGCGGGGGTGGGTAGCCGGGCTCTTCTGCTGTGTGATTAGAATCACAGCCTTACTGCTGGGGCAGCAGCTGGTGTCTCTAGGACCAGACTCCAGTTTGCTTATACCACTTGGCAGCTGGTTCCCACCCACCGGGGCTCTAGCAGGTACCTTGATAAGCCTTTTCCCGTTTCCTCTTCTCAGTGTCGATGTACTGCTCTGAGGCGGCCTTGATCTTCTGGACCCAGGCCGTCCTGGCGGAGAAGTGGAACGGTGCTCATGAGGACTGCCAGGAGGCTCCTGGTTCAAGCACAGCCCCAGTTCCACCGCTCCTGTCCCTTGCCGACCTGGGGTTTAAGCTCATTTAACAGATTCCCAGTCCCGCACCTGATCTAAGTTCAAGTGATAGACTGAACTGCTAACTGAAGCTGAGCTGAGACTTCCTAAAGATAGCTTTCAACAACACGAGGCCCTTGTGAGGGCCTGGGAGCCCAGAGCTAGAAGAGACAACCACACTGATGGCAGCTCAGCATGGTGGGGGGTGGGGTGGAGGTGGTACCAGAGACCTGTGCAGAGGGACAGCAGTGTCCCCTGGGAATGTCATCAGAGGTGCTTACCCTGGGAGCTCCACTAGAGGGAAGCATAGCTGGTGAGCATGTGGCAGGGAGGGCGGCCAGCTGGCCAAGTGCAAGTTTGTGGGATGCAGATTTGCAGGACTCAGGTAGCCCCAAGGAGATTTTAGTGGGGACCAGGCATGGATCTGCCATTTGGGGAGCTTACGAGGAGACAGGAGGCAGGTTACTGTCAGTAGGCAGTTGTATGACTAGTGTGTATCTAAGCTGGAGCCCACTGTGGGGCTGGGGAGGCAGGACTTGGTCACGAGTGGAGCTGCACTGATGGCACTGGGACATGTCATGCTGCCTCCTAGAGTTCAAGACAGGCCACATGATCAGGACTGACCTCTCGTTGATGTTGTCTGTTCGGAGGGTGTACACACGATCAATGTGGGAAATGTGGAAGATGGGCTCATCGCTGGAAGGGTCTGTGGGAAGTTTCACCAATACTTCATTCAGGAAAATGGGCTGAAAGAATTAGGACCAAAATACTGGCTGTGAGATAGGCCACAAACATGCCATCCACCAGGGAGTTCTTTTAAAAGTTCTAAAGAGCCTTGTGGTCGAGAAGCGAGAAGGGCCTGATACCCAAGGTCTGTGCCCAAGAAGAAAAGCAAGCCTGGTTGGCAAAGTAAATACCCAAGACCAAGTCAGTGTCACTGAGCTGGGAACAAGCTCTGAGTGCCCGTGCTGCTGATGTGACTGGCTCTCTGCACACTGATACCTGGCTTGATGACTCCAGTTACAGAGAGATAGATGCTGGCTTAGCACAATGTTGTGTTTGCCAGGAGGAAGCCGGACTCTAAAGCTGGCTTCTGCTGTCACAGCAGGTCAGCCACACAGGGCTCCTTCCCTTGAGAATTGGCAAAGGACCCTGCGAGGCACCTGAAGCAGGGGAGGATCCCTAAGCGCAGGGCAGGAGCAGGTGGGAGGGCATGCTCACATCGTTAGGTCCCATGTGTGGTGGCTGGCACTCACCGTTTTATACATTTTGAACTGAGCACTGGACTTGGAGCTGAAGAGCTTCTCAGAACCAGAGGAAGCGGCAAACTGCCTGACCAGGTAGGTGAGCAGCAGGAAGTCGTTGAAGAGAAACCCGTGCAGCTCCTTATTGCTCTTGGTCTTATACAGCTTCCCACTGTGCAAGAGCTTCCGGGGACCCAGGCAGTTGGTGAGGGAGTTGAAGATAAGTTGCTTAAAGAGAAGCACTTTGTAAGTCTGAGCACAAATAATCCCACTGCGTGTGAAAGGCCTGCCAGAACCTGAGGTTGCTGTGGTGAAATTTTCTAGGTAGTAATAGAGTTAGAATTACCTGCCTTTCCAGAACAAATATAAACAAAAGCCTTCCTATTCCTGTTTAGAATTCCTATTGACCCTGTGAAAAAAATCAGTAGTTGATTCTACTGATTTCTACCAGCAAAATTCAAAGACCTCACTATAAACACCCCAATTTGCTGCTTCCCAAGGCAGGAAGGCAACCCAAGGGGTGTCCTGCAGGGAAGGATGGTGAGCCCACACAGTGAAGTGTGGTCTGTCCATGCTAGGGGAGGTATGGTGGACATTCCCTACCCAGAGCCTGCCAGGGGCGCCCAGCTCGGCTCACAGCCTCACCTCTGCCAAGCCTTTGCACTGCACATGTGCCTGGATCCACTCCAGCTGGTCTGAATTTTCCTTCTCCCGGACTCCCTCATTCACCTGAGAGCACAGCTCCTCAGCTCGTTCAAGGGCCAGCTTCAGGGAGGAGTGGTCAACATGACTCTGTGGAGTGTTCTCTAGGATCTGGAAGACAGTGGGTATGTAATGTAGGTCACGCAGTCCCCTGACTCCTGTCCACCATGGCCTGCTGCTTAAATGAGGACCGCCTCAGGTGAAACCCCCAGTGAGGGGAAAGGGAAGAGGGTCTGCCCTGGGAAGCAGAGTCCCACAGTCCTGTGGGAACAGGGACTGGTAACTAAGACGGATGACAGGAACACTGAGTCTTAGAATTAGGCCATAGGCCTTCTTAGATCTCCCCAGCAACTTAAGTCGTGGTTTTTGTTTGGGTGGTTTTGACTTTCTGATCCAGAGTCTCTGAAGTACAAGCTGGCAGGAAACCCACTATATTGCTTTATAAAACCCTTAGAAACCTTTAATGTCCTTAGAAAGCATTTTGCCTCTAGAAGAAAGGCTGGAGCCCATGGTTCTGCTACTGGTGACTCCATGTTCTCTCTGGGTTGATGATGGCTTCTCAGCTTGAAGAGGGCCTTAAACCTCCTCCCTCACAAGCACACAGTGACTGTGGGATGCTAGGCAGTTCTTGTGGAGGGGATGGCATTAGATCCCACTTTTATCTACCCTCTTTAAGACATCAGCCTTTAGACTACATATACAGTAGCCTGGGGCAGGGGACAGAGGATCACTGCTCCCTGAGTGCCTGGCTCTCAGCAGCCAGGGAGATCCTCCTGCTGAGTCCGACCACCCAAGGACTCACACTTCTGATGAGCAGAGGGTAGCGAGTGATCCTCTGCATGGGCTTCAGCAGGAAGCTGGACAGCGGCATTCCTTTGCATCGAGGGTCTGATGCCAACTTCTGCAAAACAGAGAGGTCTGTGAGGGAGCGATGGGGACCCTGGCCTAAACGCCTGCCTAGACTTCTTTTAATGGCAGGATCTGAAATGACACGTCAGGTTAGCAACAGGAAATCTCTCAGCTCATGAGGTGAGGCCAGCCCAGCTCTGCTTAGCTTTCTCATGTGCTGCGGTGCTTCATTCTTCCTTTGCTTCTAGAACTGCCCTCCCCTGGTCACCTCCCCCGCCCAGTCCCCTGGTCACCCCCCCCCAGTCCCCTGGTCACTTCCCCGCCCCAGTCCACTGGCTTTGGTCTCCATCACATCCCCCCCCCCCATCTTCTCTCAGTGCAGCTGCTGCCCCGGGTTCAAACAACTGAGGCCCAGAATCAGGAGCCAGTGCTCCTCTGGAGCTCTGTCAGGGCACACTACACTTCTCAGCAGACGTTCCAGCCGCGCCTGTCAGTCTCGGCAAACCCCCTCACAGGAGCCACACCTTCTATCCCATTACCCTCTCCACTCCCACTCAGCCCTCACTCCCATCTGTCTGGTGGACAGCTCTTGATTCCCCCTCTCCAGCATGCCTGCCACTCCTGCTTCATCAGAAACAACCGAAACCTGTCTTTACTCGCCCCTTTTCACGTGCCTGCTTCTTTGTGGCCACTTTCCCCTGGGACACCTTCCCCCCTCTCTGTGACTCTCCTCTGGGCACCAGGTCATATGAGGTGAGTGGACACATCATGCTTTAGGTGTCTCTTCCATCAGACTGTCAACACCCGAGGCCTCTTGGTACAGTAGCTGAAGATGGTCACCAGTACTCCAGGGAGAACGCCTGAAGGGGGTTGACAGCACTCTAGTGCCTGTAATGGCTGAGAAGTGATTTACTCCAGCCATGGACAGGGAAGACTGCCATCTTTTGGTTTTTGAATAGACCTGCATGTACATATTTTGCTATAAAGGTATCTTTATGCTTTTTATTTCTATTAAGTAGTAGTATTTGGGGGCCGGGATTGTACCTCAGAGGAAACATTCTGGCCTAGTATGAGCAAGGACCTTAGTTTAGGTCTTAGCACCAAAAAAGAAAAAGACAAAAATTTAAAAGTTGACACTTTGAGATATAATATATTGGTAAAATTTGCTTTTATTTAATTTTTTTCTTTGAAGTATTAGGGATGGAACTCGGGGCTTTGTGCATGTCAGGAATCACTGACCGCTGTCATGCCTCTAGCTCTGGGTGTTGCCTTCCATTTTAAAAAGCGTTTACTCACGTATGTCTTTGTGTATTTTAAATGATGTACATCTGTACACAAGCCACATGTGTGCGGGTGCCTGTAGAGGCCAGAAGACGGTGTCAGATCCCTGGGGCCAAAGGCAGCTGTGAGCTGCCACGTGGGCGCTGGCACCTGACCTTGGGTCTTCCAGAAAACACCCAGTGCTCTTAACCACTGGGCCCTCTCTCCAGCTACTCATTTGGTTTTTTGTTTTGTTTTGTTTTGTTTTTGAAAAAGATCCTTTTTATAATAGCCCAGGCCGGCCTTGAGTTTATGTTTTATTGGGCCTCAGCCTCTCGAGTTCAGGGAATACAGGCGTGTACCACCACGCCCAACTTAAACACCCGGATGGCATTACAGTGACCAGGTGTAAGGCTAGCCGCTGTATGGTGGCAGGGAACTTGAAAGCCTAGTACATCAGAGCTGCAGTTGTTATCACATTCGAGGCGTATAGTGACCAGGTGTAAAGCTAGCCGCTGTATGGCGGCAGGGAACTTGAAAGCCTAGTACGTCAGAGCTGCAGTTGTTATCACATTCGAGGCGTTTTGTGTTTGCTCTATGACTACTACATGGAGCCAGTCCTACCCTCTTCTCATGGCTTCTAGAAGCTTCACTGGCATCTGCATACTGCTGGTATACGCTATGCACAGGGTCGTAGCTAAGCAGTTGTGAGCTGCCACGTGGGCACTGGGAATGAACTTGGGTGCTCTGGAAGTTGTTGGGAAGCAGACAAAAGAAAATGTCATTTTGACTTCAGACTCCATTTTACCTAAGCTGACCAACTCCCTTTCTAGTTCCCCAAACACACCTGTTGTCAACCGCCCCCCCCAAGCAGTAATAGTTCCCCAAAACATAATGTCTGTTCCTAAAAACAGAAAAAAACAAATGAATTTGATTGGTTGAGCAAAAACACATTCGATGTCAGCTGATAGTGACAGAACACTGGGGAAAGTCCCTGATCCCAGAGTCCTGATTGGTAAAAATTCTAACTGTAACTTGGCCCAGATGCCTGCGGGTTTATGCTTATAAGCCCTGCTTCGGGCCCTGCTCGGGGCTGCAGGAAGAAATAAGTCCTTGTCTGGTAGCCCTGGTGGATCCGTGACTGTGCTTAGGTGGTGGAGTTTGCTGTTTGCGAGCCCGCGGGTGTTTTTTCTCTCCTTTCTCATGGTGCACAACAACGTGGTGGACAGAAAAGCACCCAGTTACCTTTTTCTTTCTCGTACTTACATTTTCTTCACATACAACATGGTCACCTAATTGTTTAAAGTTTTCCTTTGCTGTATTGTATGCATTTAACTAAGCTCTTTTTGTTTTCTTTCTGGAATAAGATGATCATTTCATAAATATAATTTGCAAAATTAAGAAGTAGCCTCCCAGTGCAGCTGGAGAGGGCCAGCAGTTGGGAGAAGAACACTGGCTGCTCTTGCAGAGGACCTTGACTTGGTTCCCAGCACCCAAGTGGCAGTTCACAGCCATCTGTAACTCTAGTTCCAGGGTCCCCAGTGTCCTCTTCTGACCTCTGCAGGTGCCAGCATGCATGTGGTTCACAGACTTACATGCAGGCACAGGTAAATACCATACACAAATAAATAATTAAAAAAAAAGAAGTGGCCTTATAGATATTTCTTTGGAAAAACAAAACATCGCTAATATTATTATTTAACCAGGATGTAAAATCATGGTTCTAGTGCCAAGGACAATAAGCTGTACCTGGGACAGTAGCACACAGTCAGGAAGCTGCGCGCCCTGTTTGTGATTCTGTGGAGCTGGATGGGACTCTCCCGTCAGCTGCTGAGATCTGCAGCAGGTGTGCTACTGCCTCCAGGCTGAGGCTAGTGTGCTTGCCACTGCAGCAGAGCCCAAATGTCCCAGGCTGTGCGTACCTTTAGAAATTCCTTGAAGTCTGTGTCCTCATCTGTCTTCTGCTGTAACAGGGTTGCCCCATTAAGCTGACAGCTGCAGAACCGGATGTAGGCCTGCATATGGGACAGCTCTGCTGCCAAGATGTCCCCGATCATCTGAACTGGCATCTTCTCACCCCCAGTCTTCTTCCGCACCCGCAAGGCCCTGCAAGTAATAGACGGTCACTCCATTCTCCACAAATGTCCTTTCTTGGCCGTTTAAGGGTGAAAGCTACAGGGAATACTAGCGATGGCATCCAGTGCGTGATTTAGGAACCCTGGACACTGGGAATGAACAGCTGGTTGGAGGGGGTCAGAGGCATGGCCTAAAGCACTACTGGCTGAGCCAGTCTTGGGAAAGCACCAGCAAAGAAGAAAAAGGCAATGAAGTCTACACGTTTGGGTGCCTTCTAGGCCTTTACAAGAGTATTTGATTCACCTCAGTTTTTTGACAAAGTTCTTTTTGAAAGATTTAATTTGTTTTTCCTCCTTTGAATCAAAGAGAAAGTCCGAAGAAGGGCTGGGGAGCCATAGAGCCAGGGGTTGGAATGAAGCCTGGGGCTTTCATGGTGGGCTCTGGCTCTGGCAGGACAGGGATGCAGCCAGGGTTAAACTGGCCAGCTGGCCTGGAGTTCTGTTCTCATAAGGACAGAAAGCTGCCCTCAGGACGGGAACTGCAAATGAGCACTGTGCAGTCATCTGGCTGTGGCTGCAGCCCTCCCCTGCCTGTCACTCCCCGCCTGCTGAGCGGCCTGCTGGACCTGCTTGGAGATCATACATTGATACAGCTTTTCTTGTTTAATCAAAGTAGTTCTGCATTATATTTCTTTACTTTCCTAAAAATTCTGCATATAAGTAAGTTATAGGGCATTTCACCAAATGCTACTGAATACAAAGCCTAAGGGAGCAGAACAGAGTTGAAAGTTCTCTTGCTGAGCAGCCCCTGAAGGGCTACAGTGATCATGTCACCTGGTGCCCACAACTCACTTCAACAGCTTTGTGTTGGACATGATGAGCTCCTTCCAGTTCACAAAGATCAAGGCCATTTCTGCTTCAGTGAGGAAGCCCGACTCAGCCATCCGTTTCTGGAAAACCTACGTTCAAACCATAGATTAACCTGAGTGTGGGTACCCAGCCGTGCAAGCCTTCCTGCACTCAGACGGTGTGACAGTGGCACTTCTGAGTAAGCACAGTTATGGCTGCTAGATTTTGAGAGGCTATTTATTATTATTGTGCAGATGTGTGCCCATGAGGGAGAAGAGAGAGAAACAAAGATAGACAAAGACGGGGGAGGAGGCACATGGCACAGTGCAGAGGACAACTTTTGGGGTGTGGGTTCTCTCCTTCCACCTTTTTGAGGCACATGGTCTCATGGAGCAGTCAGTGTCTACGCAGTAGCTGGCTTACAAGCTTCTGGGCTATTTTCCTGTTTCTGTCACTCATCTTGCCAAAAGAGATTACAGATGTGTGCCACCACATGTGGCTTTGTCACATGGACTTCAGGGATCGAACTCAAGGACAGAGGCTTTTATGGGCTGAACCATGCTGGTTCACTATGGGATTTTAAGCTGCACAATTTCCCTACTTTCACTAGTTAAAATCCAATTAAGGCTGATTTTTAAGGGCAGAATCTGCTGACTAGGGAGGTTGTCTCACCTCCCCCCTAGGCTTGCTCTGGGGACCAAGCAGAGCTGGGTAGACCTCTGCACAGTGGAGCCCGCAGAAAAAGCGGTGGAGAGCACTGCTGTGGAACTGATCATCTCAGAGTTCTTGGGACCCTCTGTGTTTGCTGGGCAAGAAAACAGTGCTGCCACTGTCATCCCCAGTGAGCCTCAGCAGATGTGTCCAGCAGAAGCCAGTGGCAGAGATGCTTTCTACTTGGATCGCAGACGCACATGGATGCACATGTGTGTGAAGCACACATGTGTATACAGGGTCCTTGTAACTTCATGGGTGATACAGGTGAGGCGCCTCAGCTATTGCTATTTCTCACTGGCTTATGAAGAAATCATGACTCACAGAGTGATCTGCTCAAGGCTCCATAGGACACAGGACTCTGTATTAAACCGTGCAAAGGTTTTATACAAGCCAAGTGATGAGATGCAAACCCTGGGGTTCACAGGCCTTGACATCCATTCCTGCCAACTCACCACCCTAGGTCCCTGCCATTCTAGCATAACTCCTAGGTCCCCAACCCCTCCATACATCCACTTCTACTTCCTCCTCCTGGCAGAGCAGACTCATGGTGGTCTGAGCATAACTGGGGAGCCCTTCCTTGTTGGGGATGGCCTTATTCTCTGGGCTTCAATCCTGACTGTCACTTCTTCAACAGGACTGTGCTAAACGAACATAGAACTCCTGGGCTACCTGCGATCTCTGCCGCAGAGCTTCAGCTAATGTTTGCTGAGTTAATGTGGGCCACAGCGGTCAGGCAGGAATGCTGTGAGCCGTGGCGATGTCTCAGCTCCACATGAGATGGAGGATGCCAGGTGCCCACAACAACCCTGCAAACACCATCTTCCTGCTCCCAGGCTGCATCTGAGGTAGGGAAGCCCCCGTTCTTAATCCACTGCAAAAGCCATGTGAGCAGGCCCAGTGAGGGAAGCAGAGGAAAAAGATGGTTGAGTCTTAGAAACTTCCACAAGAAAGTCATTTTAGCATAGTGTTCTCCCCCTGAGTCTCTGACAACATGGGTGAGGGGGACAGAATGGGCATTCCTGAGGTACCTAGCTGGAGTAGGCAAGCACCCCATTTCTGCTCATATTTTGGTGAGTGCTTGAGGCTCCACAGCCATTCGCAGCCCCCCTGGACTGGGAGCTGACTGGCAGCAGCTCTGACATTCCTAGAAGGTTGGTCAGGATCATAGGCCTTTCTTCTAGGCCATCTGTTCTGGTATGGAGAAGTACAGATAAATGCGTACGATCCATTCAACGCTCATTCAAAGGCTGACCAGGGCCAGGCTAAGTTTGCGGATGAAGATGAACAGACATACAGGGTGAGGGATTTAACTCAGTTGGTAGCATCCCTGCCTAGCAGACATGAAGTCTGTGCTTAGTCCCTAGCACCACAGGAACTAGGTATGATGGCACAAACCTGTAAGCCCAGTGCTTGGAAGACAGAGTGGGAGGAGCAGATGTTCAAGGCCATCTTGGACTACAAGAGACCTTAGCTCAGAAACAAAACAAAACAAAACAAAATCCCAGAGTACATAGGAGCACACGGGTGTGAGGAGGACAGGCCTTCCCAGCAGAGGAGTGAAGGAAGTGTACGTGTGGAGGAACAGACACTGCCACGGGCTAGGGCAGGCCTTGCAGGGCAGATGCAGACAGATGCAGCCCCTGCTCCACTCTGCTATCCAGGTCACGGGAAAAGAAGGAGTGTAGAACCATAGAATCTTTTGTGCTTTCAGACACAAGCCACTGTAAAGTGTTCCTCTCGAGAGGGTACTGTCATCAACTTCGATACCACTGGCCACATGGACAGGTACAGACAGTGAATACACAATTTTGGAAACGTTTACAATTTTCTCTTGTTTGGTTTCCTAAGCTGACATACACACTAGCTAGAGGTATCAAAGCCAATCGGACGTCAGGTTTCTAAATGGCAGTAAATACAGTAGTCAAGAACTGGAGTCAAGCGCATTTGGAGACTTTTACACGCTCCCTATATGCCCTCAGACATTCCCAGGTCCGCTTTTCCCTCTCTACACTGAGTGGGCTCAGGTGAGGAAGAGCCCATGCCTTCCCCAGGAACCTTTAGTTTTCTGCCTTACCAGTAAGCAGAGGCAGCTTAGGCTACAAAAGCTCTTGTCACTGTCTGTGAGTCACATGGAAGTAGTGCCCAGATAGAGGATGTAGCTCAATGGTAAAACGTGTGTGTGGCTTGTGAGAGGCCCTGGGCTTCATACCCAGCACTGCAAAACAAAACAAGATGGCTCTCATTGCTTCCAAGTGAGAGGGGCAGAGATGGCCGCTTCCCACCTCCTGTAGAAGACAGACAGACAGCAACAGCCCTCACCTCAATGACCAGCTGCAGATCGTCCATGTACCGTTCCTCCGTCTGAATCAGCTCGTGAATGTAGCCCTGTCGCTTCCTCTCCACAGGCTGCATTGTGTCCAGGGCTTGGAGATCGGCACACCCTGCAGAGAGAGAGTTGCAGAACTTAAAACGACCCTTCAGGCACCACATAGAAAGTGGACATTTCTCAGCAGGTCTGTTGGATCGACAAAGGCTGCTCAGAAAGGACATTTCCAAAAGAGTGTCAGCCATTTGCAGGGAGCTGGTAGGACAGCCTGGGCTGTCAGGAGCTCTAGGCCCGGTGTCAGGGAGCTGGTAGGACAGCCGGGGCTGTCAGGAGCTCTAGGCCGGTGTTCCTAGAGGTGCATTTAGCACATCTCTGAAGGTGCAGCATGGTCCTGTGTTCTGAGCCACAAGGAGAGGATTAAGGAGCCTAGAAACAGCCTCACAGAGACCAGAGTTTCAGCACCTCACAGCTTTTGGAAACTATTGAAACACTCAAATCAGTATTTGAGACTAGTATTTTCTAAACTACAGATCATGAGCCACCACCGGGTCATTATCAATTTAGGCCTGACATTTACACAAGAAATACGGTCTACCATGCACACAGTGCTGGTAAGAACTGTGAAAGGCTTTAGCTATATACTTATTTAGTTACGTACTATAAAGGATCAAAACTCACTTTGAATTATTGTTAAGAAAACGACAACAACAAAAAGGTCTGAGAACATGTCTCCAGAGTTTTCCAAGGAAAGTTCTAAGGATAGAGAATCTAACGTTCCCAGGACCCCGCATTCCCAGCGAGCCCACTGAGAGAAAGCCCGCGAGACTGACACACCACAGGATCCAGACATGGCCACTCAGAGAAGGCACAAGCAGCTCACAGCAGGATGAGAGGTACTATCTTCACTGTATACCCGGTACATCAGTCTGACATCACAGGTGAGGGTAACAGCAATGGGAACTGTCCTGGGAAGCCGCTCCTTATGCAAAAAAGCAGAAGCAGGCAGGGACTGCAAACCTAATTTGCAGGAGGCTGTGTGATTGGATGGAGGCAGTTAACAGTTCAAACCAATGTAGAACTTAATCACACTAATTGGGTTCTGGTTGTTTGCAGGAGGCCCTGTGGTCAATTAACTTACAATTATTATTATTTTAGTATTTTATTTATGTGTATGTATCCAACGAGGTCAGAGAGATATAATAAGGTCCCCTGAGTCACAGGTAGTTGTGAGCTGCCTAATGTGGGTGCTGGGATTCAAACTCAGGTCTGCTGTAAGAATATACTGTCTTAACCACTGAGCCATCTTCCAGCCTGATCACCAATCGAGCTGTACCCAATGGCAGCTGTAGCTGTTTTCTGTAGATATCATCTCTGGGTTTTGATAGATGCTGTAGGATAATATTGATGGATAAATTCTCAGTTGTTTTGGTAACTACTATTCAGGTATTACTTTAGTTTGTGTTTATTTGCTCAAATAAATGCTAGTAACATTGAATCGGTCTAAGAAATTTCCCTCTAGATGGTATCCAGGAAGCTGCCACATGAGGCAGCAGGCAGAGTATTTCCAGTTATAATGAAAAATAATTATTTGTAAACTAATAATAAATAAATAAAAATTTTAAAAATCATAGTAAAAAAAAAAATCTGGAGTTAGTGAGATAGATCAGCAGGTCAAGGTGTTTGCTGACAAGCTTGGTGACTGTGGTGCTCCAGAGTTTGATCTCTTGGACTCCCATGATAGAAGGGGAAAACTGACTCCCACAAGTTGTCCTCTGACCTACACACACACACACACACACACACACACACACACACACACACACACACAAACACACGCACACAAACACAAACACACACACACACAAACACACACACACAAACACACACACACAAACACACACACGCACAGACACACGCACAGACACAAACACACACACGCACACACACAAACACACGCACACAAACACACACACACAAACACACGCACACACACACGCACACAAACACACACACACACAAATACATTTTTTGTTTGTTTTGTTTTGTTTAACAGTTAAGCTAGAAGAAGACGATGAAGTGTGGTGGTCTCTACACTTGAGGTAGCAGGGAGCTATCCTAGCACAGGCCTCAGGAATGGAGATAGTATGCAGAGTTCCTCACAGGGCCGCCTACAGCGGTGGTGGGAAGGGAGAGCACTGCCCCACAGGGAGAACAAACAGGGATCAGACTCCTTTCTCCTGCTTCAGGGAGTGAACCAGGGACTGGTACACAGGAGGCAAACACTTCAGGACCAGAGCCTGAACTCAAGATCTTGGATATTCTAGGCTAGCACTCTACTGTGTTCTCACCCTCTTATGAATTAAAAAAATATGTATTTCTAGGTGTGGTGGCACATGTTTTTAACCCCAGCATTTAGGAGGCAAAGGCAGTTGGATCTCTGAGGTTGACGCCAGCCTGGTCTCCATAGTGAGTTTCAGAATAGCCAGGGCTACAAAGTCACTGTCTTAACAAACAAAAACAACAACTCTGTGTGTGTGTGTTTTGTATAAATTTGGGCTAACATGCAGTTTAATGAGGACAGATTTTCTAATTCTGCAGGCATGGATGAAGGTTTATAAAAAACTGCTGAATTTAGCAGGTGACATGGGGTGCTAGCCAGCCAGAGCTCACAGCACTAGCTACTCAACAGACAAGTGGCAGACAGCTAGTGAACAGTGCTACTCACAGCATCGTGAGAGACACTGGTCATGGCCAGGTGACTGATGGAAGTAATCAGAACCTTTGCTGAGGTTACAACACCTCTTAAAAAAAGAAAATCTAATTTTATGTGGATGGGTGTTTTGCCTGCATGTGTCTGTGCACCAGGTGAGAGCCTGGAACTCACAAGACCAGAAGAGGGCATTGGATCCCCTAGAGCTGGATTACAGTTGGTCGTGAGTGTTCTGGAAGAACAGCCAGTGTTCTTAACCACTGAGCCATCTCCAGCCCCTCACCCCATGTTTTATAACCTCAGTCATTCATGTTCCTTGTTTGGGATTTTTGAAATATCTGCCATCCATCTCTATTATTGTTTAGTGCTTTTCTTTAAAAATCTTTCTTTCTTTGTTTTGTTTTTGACATAGGGTTTCTCTGTGTATACCTGGTAGTCCTGGAATTTGCTCTGTAGATCATGCTGGCCTTGAACTCACTTCTGCTTCTGCCTCCAGCGTGCTGGGATTAAAGGCCTGTGCGACCACCTCCAGCTTTAAGCAGTCTTTAATCACATTGTCAATGTATTTATTGTGTGTTATGCATGTGCCACGGCATGAGAGTGGAAGTCAGAGGACGACTTTCAGGAGTCAGTTCTTCCTTCCACCATATGGGTGGTGGGGACGGAGTTCAGTCGTGGTTGGTGGAGACCTTGACCAGCCGAGCCACCTCACCAGCCCTCAGTACTTTTCTTTATATTCACTCATATTTAGGGTTAAATGTATTCATGGTTGTTTTATGTCATTAAAGTGAATATATAATCATTAAAATGAGTCTGCATGAGCTTGTGGTGCTTAGTTTCAGATGCAGAATGTCCACACTAGAAAAGTGCTCTACCACTGAGCACATCCTGAACCTGGACATGTTTTGTATAGCACAGCATTGTGTACCACTGGGTTGGAAATTGGTTCTAACGCTTTGTCTTATTTCAGCTCCCAAAAGCTGTGCTTCCAGACC
This sequence comes from Uromys caudimaculatus, assembly GCA_028551405.1. Lineage (NCBI taxonomy): Eukaryota > Metazoa > Chordata > Mammalia > Rodentia > Muridae > Uromys > Uromys caudimaculatus. Next base: position 4,044 of record JAPYYD010000238.1, on the reverse strand, counting down.
TGAGGGTCCCTGCCCCCAGCTGGCTTCGGTAATAAAGAACTGCCATACAGCCAATGGCTGGGCAGGGAGATGGGGGCAAGGGACTGAGAGAGAAGAGAAAGAGGAGGGAATCCATGACAGGGGAGCAAGGAGAACAGACGTAAAGGCCTACGACAAGTAAGGTTCCAGGAAAGTGGCCACAGGGGCCATTCCCCCGATTGGGTCTGGGGTAGCAGAGATGAAATATAGATTTAGTAAATATTAATTCAAGAATACTGGAGGGGAATGTGTTAGCTGCAGGCAGATTTAGAAGTGCCCAGACATTGAGCTAGTCTAGGCATATAAAAATTAGCTCTCGTGTGTGTGCGAGCGTGTGCGCACGTGTGTGTGTGTGTGTGTGTGTGTGTGTGTGTGTGTGTGTGTGTGTGTGTTTCATTGGAGAATCCAGAGAGCCCTTGGGCGAGTGCAGTACGTGTGTGACCCTCCGGGAGCCAGAGCAGAGTAACTAATTCACTGCTACACCGCTGTGTTCATATCACATTCTCAATGAATTCCCTTACAATGCACCCACCAGCCTAGCTGGAAGGACAGCTTAGAGCCACAAGTAGTTTCCATGTACAGCTGAGATGTGCATGACATCTGCTTCGTCAGGTTGAGTGTGGGGCCAACTTGTCACCATGCCACACTGACCCTTTGCATTTCGTTCCAATGGCTCTTAAATTTCTAGCCTTGGTTCAGGTTCCAAGCCTTCACTTCAGGTGTCCTTACCTATGATGTAGGGGGAAATAAAGAGTGCCCCTTAGACCTCTGCCCTTTCCCCCTAGCTTCCTCCCTGGGCAGGGTACTAGACTAGCCTCCTGTTTCTTTCCACAGCCAGCGCCCTAACTGGCCTTCTCTCCCACGGTGCCCCTGTCAGCCCCCATGGTGTCATTTTTAGTCCAGCAGCAGCGGTAGACATCCTTCCTGTTCATCAGTCCAGACAAGCACAACAGCACGGATCCCCAGCCCCGTCCCTGCTCTACTATCCCTCTTTTTCCGTGTCATTGCAAAAGTCACAAGGAGTCTGCACTTGTGACTACAGCTCTGCCGACACCACTCTCAGGAGGGTGAGGACCCAGCATTGCTGGGTTCAGAGCCTCTTCTGGCTCACAGCCTCCTCTACCGCCCTGCACGGGTACCTCGGAAGCGCTGCCCCTTCAGAGCCTTGATGTGTCCCGTCTCAGCTTTGCGATGTTCCTCTTCCCCGTGCCTCCTTCTGAGTGTCTCCCTCTGCCTGCTGCCAAGCTCTCTGCTTCTCCCAAACCAGCAAATGCCAAAATAGGATGCAGCATTCCTGTCCTGTAAGGTCACAGGAATCCGGCCACACTGTGGGGGTAGCTTTCTTCTTGCTCTTCATGGGCACAGTGCACATTAGCCTGTGTGATTCTGAGAAGCTCTGCCCTACAGACACGTGCAATTTGAGGCACTCAGAATTGCCAAAATTACCCGACAAGAGAGGGAAGGAAGAGAGATCTTTGGATGAACCGAGGGCTTGGGTTTTCATGGAGTGAATATACACACTTTGTCATCCTCAACCTGACTGTCCCTACACTCATTGAAGAGACATGTGACGGAACCCTTCCAATGTAACCGGTCCAATAAAGATGTGCTGCAGATGTAAACCACACACTGGGGTTTGAAGATACATTTAAATATGAAATGTAAACTATTCTATCACTATTGGTCAGATGCCGGTAGAATCAACTGTGATTCCAACACTCGGAAGACTGAGAATCTCGAGTTAGAGGACAGCCTGGGCTACACAGTAAGACTCTAAAAACAACCAAGCCAAACAGCCAAACATCCAGCTAACTGACCAACCAAACTTGTTGTCTATCGGAATGATATTTTGGATACACTGGATTAAACACTGGAATTTTATGTATTTCTTACTTAAAAATGTGACTCCTAAGCTGGGCAGTGGTGGCGCATGCCTTTAATCCCAGCACTTGGGAGGCAGAGGCAGGTGGATTTCTGAGTTCGAGGCCAGCCTGGTCTACAGAGTGAGTTCCAGGACAGCCAGGGCTATACAGAGAAACCCTGTCTCGAAAAAAACCAAAAAAAAAAAAAAAAAAAATGTGACTCCTAGAATTTTATACTTTCCTATGGGGCCTCTCTAAGTACTCCCTTATTTCTGTTTAACAGTTCTAGCCAGCCCTGTATTATTTAAGTTCCTCCTCACAGAATGTTAAATGGCTTCTAGTGATTGCAGAATGAAGGTCTAACTCAGCAGCATGGCTCCAGGGTCTCCGTGTGCAGCCCCAGCCTGCCACCCAGCCTGTACCCCAGTCCCTGGCACTAGGCTCAGTTCTTACAGCACAGTACACCCTCTTCACAGCTTTGCTGAGTTTGGCCTTCCGTTCCTCATTCTCTGTCTGTTCCCACACAGAGAATCCTTCATGGTGATGCTTGAGGTACCACTGCGGGGGAAAACCTTTCCTATCCTTGGGCCCACGGATAGCAGACTTGCTTTTCTGTGGCTCTTTGTTACTGGTTTGTGTCTGTAATCAGTGGCAGTTGTGGGTGGTGGCAGCATGTGTTCTGCCATGCAGCTATACTGTTGGTCCCTGAGTCTGTATTTTATTATGTCATATATACTAGCTCTTGTTACAGGATATTTGATCACACTGTGAATCCTGAGATTGTGTTATTTGCTGAAAAAGGCTGTTTCTAGTTGTGGTGTGGCTCAGCCTTAGACCACATTAATGTTCTGGCTGGAATACAGACACATCCTTAGTACACACCTTTAATCCAAAACAGTGACGGTAAAGTTAGTTTGTGGAAGAAAGCACTCATGTTTGAAAGTAATAGCTACTTGAATGACAGACAAAGTGATGAATCAGAGAAGGATCTGAGAGAGTAGGACACGCCCAAATCTCTTAAGAAGAGAGAGGAAAGGGAAGCTACTTAAGAGGCAGTTCGTGGGGGGGGGGGGAAGAGGGGTAGGGAGGGAGGAAGAGAGGGAGGAAGGGAGAGAGCGGGAGAAGGGGGCAGTTTTACCAGGAGAGTTTTACAGAGACACCTTCCTGGCTTTGATCTGGGTTGTTCAGAGGCAGAGCCTGTAGGCTGCTCTTTCTATTCTCTCCCTGTAGCTGGTTTCTGCCCCGGTCTGGCAGGGGACTGAAGGTGACAGGGTATAATTCCTTCTACCAGAAAGAGGGGCTAAGAAACCTCTTTCTTTGTCCCTGCGAGGGAAAGAATGGGAACATTGGGATTAAACATCATCAAAACTTGGATTTTTAGAATTATGTAACTGAGGATTGAATATAAAAGTTTATGGTGATAACGTTGGGGTGCTCAGGTTATAACAGTATAACCTGTTAGGAGGATCACTCTCGCCACCAGGAAGCCAAGTCCCACTAAAGAGGGGCTAGTTCACACTGACACACTGACACACACAGATGCAAATGCACACACATATATACAGAGGCACCAAACACAATGAGAGAAGATTATCTAAAAGAATAAGGTAGAGAGCACTAGAAGAAGACACCTGACTTTGACTTCTGGCTGCACATTGAGGTGCATGTGTACCTGCATGTATGCATACATTAACACACACGCACAACAATACCTATGTTTGAAAAAAAGGTAAAAGCAAACAATAGATGTCATGGGAACCACACTGATGGATAAAATATCAAATTAATCACATCTAAGAATTATTAAATGCAAAATGTAAAGAAAGTGTTTAGAAAGAAAAACAGAAAACATAAACTTATGTCAAAGCCAGCAAACCCTGCACAGGACACAGAGTGACAAGGACAGCACACACTGCACAGGACACAGGGTGACAAGGACAGCACACACTGCCCGGACACAGGGTGTCCATTGTTGGTGGGATTGCAAGTTGGTACAACCACTCTGGAAATCAGTATGGCGGACCCTCAGAAAAATGGACATAATACTACCTGAGGACCCAGCTATACCTCTCCTGGGTATATACCCAGAAGATGCCCCAACATGTAACAAAGATACATGCTCCACTATGTTCATAGCAGCCATATTTATAATAGCCAGAAGCTG